>JANBOI010000049.1:0-26201 GCA_027595825.1 Coemansia biformis
CGACAAACTCGTTCTGCCAGTTGTACGACAGGCTGCTCATAAAGCTGTCATAGTCCGAGTCGCCCAGCGCCCCAGCCGCGAGCAGCAGCAACGCCCCGAGTGCAACAGGTGTGCGCATGTCGTTGGGCTGTGTTCAGGCGTGCACAACGGTAGCGGCAACGTGAGGTTCCGAGATGGGCAAGGAGAGGAGGAAGAGGAAGAGCGGTGCCAGGGGCCTATGTCTAGCTGGCGCGAGGCAGGGTGTCGGGGGAGAGCGCTGCTGCGTCCGCCACGCGAGGCCGCGGTAGCTGTATCGTCGTGTGCGCAATGGGCCCCCTGGCGGACCAGCGGCGTCCGAGCCCCCGCCGCGCACCAGCCGCCGCCGCCATGGCAATGAACAGATTGCGCCGTCTGTCGCCCCTCTCCCGTGCCCGGGCCATCCGGCCTGGGAGCGGTTTGCCTGGGCCGTCTGTGCTGGGCGTGGTGGGCCCGGCCTGCCTGTGCCGCGAGCGGCGGGCCATTGTTGCGGGCACCGTTGTCGCTGCAGCCCGACAATCGGCGGATGGAGCGTGGCGCTGTGTCGCTGCCACACCTGTCTGCGGCCGCTCGCATATGGCGCCAACAGCGGCCTTCTATGCAGCATGTCCACCACCGCGGCGCGCTCCGCGTCTCCTCTGGACTCGGAGGGGGGAGCTGCGGTGCGGCCCGAGCAGTCATTGCGGCCGATATGGCGAATAAATTGTTGAATTGACAGCAAGCACAGGACCCTTCTCGACTAGCAAACACAGCCGCCAGCGGCAGCCTACGCCACAGGAGATGCGCTCTCAGGGAGCCCGCGCTCGACGCCACGCTGCTCGCCCCGACCGCCAAATGTCGCTTGTCAGCGTCGCCGCTTTCAGAGCAGCACTATCACGCCGGCCATACCGACCAGACAAGCAAGCGCGCCTGCCGGCGGGGCGGCCAGCAGCGCACCCGCGCCGGAGCTGGACTCGTCCGAGAACGACTCGGAGCTGGAATCGTCCGAGAACGAGTCGGACCTGGATTCGTGCGAGGACGAGCCGGTGCTCGAGGTCTTGCGCGTAGAGGTGCTGTCAGAGTCGCTCTTGAAAGAGTCAAAGCTGTCAGACAGCGAGTCCGAGTCCGAGTCCGAGCCCGAGTCTGTGTCCGTGTCCGTATCTGTGTCCGTATCCGTGTCTGTGTCCGTGGCAGACTCGCTGCCTGACTCTGAGCTGAGGTCGCTGGCCGATGCGCTGGCCTGGCCCGCCAGCACGCCGCTGCTGCTGGTGGGGGTATCGGCGAGTGAGGCCGAGCCGTCGTCAACGGCGTCCTGGCCCAGAGTGCCGTCGCTGTCGGACGAGGCCGGCGACGCCAGCGCGCCGTCTGTGGACACAGCTGGCGACGGCGTGCCGCTCTGGAAGCCCTGGGCTATGCTGTTGATGCCAGCAACATCGGTCGGGGCAAGCTGCTGGGAGGTGGCAGAGAGCTCGGCTGCCGCGGCGGGCATGGCGGGCTGCTCCTGCGCAAGCGCGCCAAGCACAAGCAGGACAGCGCCAAGCAGGATGCGCATGGCTGGCTGGCTGCAGTTCTGATGTGGGAGGGGGTGTGGTTCGGCGGGGGCGCTTTGGACACACCGCCTGCTGGATCCGGTTGGGATGTTGGCAGCAACTCTTCGCGCAGAAGACAGTAATAGAGAAATGGCAGTCGGCAGAGACACCAGGCGCCAGCGCAGAACGGCAGCTTGCTGTACTAGTAGCGGAAGAGAGAACGCGACAATGCTCGGATGCCTGGCAGGCAGGGCGTGCGTGTGGCCGGCGGCGCCCTTTTAAACGGCCAGTGGGCCCTCGCGTCAACAGGCGGGCGCTGTTCCCACATAGTCTGCAGCTGAGGCGGTCGCTGCCTCCATTGATCCGCCGGGCGCGGTGCTACGAGGCGCGGGTCGCGCTGGGGGGGGGGCGCCAGGGGCCATTCTCCGCCAGTGAGAGACGACACACACGCCGCGCGGCGGGCCCGGCCGCGCCAAAGCGGGGGACACGCCATCACCGGCAGCAGCCGAGAATAACGACAACAACCAGACAGGCGTCATCAGGCATCCCAGTCCCCCGCTGTAGGCGTAGTATCCGCCATAGTGGGCGAGGTTTGTCCCTGCTAGTCCCGCAACTGCGGCTGGACACAAGTGGCACCTTCCGCTTTCAGGAAGCCACACACAACGGGAGGCGTGTCGGCGCCGAGTCTGTGTGCATGTGTGTGTGTGTCTCTGGGAATGAAATTGGGGACGCCCTGACGTGCTTTGTGCCGCCGCCCGAATAGTGCTCCCCCCGCCCCCGGCACAATACCGACGCCATGTCCGGCCGTGTGTTTGGCGGCGCGGGATGAGTCGCCTGCCCAAGCCACGCATGGCGGGAGCGGAGCTGTTCCTGCCCGCTCCCAGGCGGTGGCGCCTGCAGGACCAGCAGCTAGGCCCCACGCGCCGCACGCCGTCACCGTGTGGCCAGCGCCCTACAGCGGCCGGTATGCTCTGTCTTGTGCGGCGTAGGTCACATTGCGCATACAGGGCAATGTAGCATCACCCGCCAGTCGCCCCGCCATTGTCGCTCCTCTCGCCAGGACATATCCAGGCATACGTATTCGGCAGTTGCTCGCTTTGTTACCTTCGCTAGAACAAAAAATAAGGCCTTGTCGCTAGTGAACATGCATGCCGTGCGCAAATCTACATTAGAAGAGCGCGGCGCAGACCGACAGGCCGACGGCCGCCGCCGCAGCAATGGGCTTGATGACCGCAGCGCCCGAGGATTTCGACTTGTCGTCATGGCCCTGGTCGCCATTGCCAGGCTTGTTGTTATCGCCACCAAAGTCCAGAGAAACGTGCGCAAGCGCGCTCGACAGAGCGTCCCCGAACGCGTTCATCGCGTCGTCCAACGAGCTCTTGGCGGCGGGGTCATGCAGCATCGACTCGATCGCCGCAGTGTCGGTGGGGACGTCCGGCGCCTTGGCGGCGTACACCGCGGCGGAGGCGACGGCGAGGAGCACAGCGTTCTTAAGGGCCATTGCAAAGTAGTAGTTGTGGTATTAGTGCGCAGTGTAAAGATGGATGGGGCGATGTACTGGATACGCGGGCGCGCGCTCGCCGGTCAGGGGAGACGGCTCTTTATATGCGGGCGGCGGGGCCATTAGCGCCCCGCCGGAGCGGCAGTGTCGCCGTCATCCGCGATCGGCGCATGAAGACCAGACACCACCACGCATCACGCACGCACTCGTCCTTTGCGATGGAAGGCAGGGGCGATCATCGTCCCCGGGTTCTGTCCCTCGCGCAGCGTCTGCACCCCGCAGCCCAGCAACAGACTGGTACGGTCGCCTCATTGGCGGCAGCGCCTGGTTTCTCGTGGAAAATGACGCGCGGGCAGCAAACATGCGTCCAGAACCATGGCCGCGCGCCGATCGCCTGCGACCGGTTGCCTCATGGGCTTCCCCGACATGGCCCAATGCGGTGCAGTCGCAGCCTGGCCGGCGGTGAAAGGTTGTCTGCACGGCTGTCTTTGCTGCGTCAACCGGCTCAGAGCCTGCGGTCCCGCAGGTGCGGTCCGCGCATACCCGGACACGACCGCGTGTATCTGGCAGCTTTCCTCCGGGCTTGCGCTGGCCGCCTGCGTGGGTAGAATGTGGCCTCCTCAAGCCCGGCCCGCCAGCTTCCGCGGCAGGGTACACTCGCACAAAGCGCTCGCCTGCCAGGCGGGCCGGCCTGACGTGCTGAGGGGCGTCGCTGGGCAGCGCAAAAGTCGGGACCGCCAGCGGCCGGGCTATGACGCAATCGAGGTCAATCACAGAAGCGTCTTTGGCTAAACAGGGAAAGGGGGCCTCTGCTGGCCAGCCCCATCGCGCTACGTCTGACAGGGGATGATGAGGTACACGGTCTTGGTCACGGTGGCGACGTCCTTGTTAGCGTGCGGTGAGGGCTTGGGGGCGTCGTCGCTGTGCGGCGGGTCTGGTGGCGCTGAGTCAGAGTCGTCATCGGACGACGGATCCGGCGGTGGTGCCTTAGAGCCGCTGCCAAGTAGATACTCTCTGGTCAGGCCGGTGGTACGTGTGATAAAGTCCAGCTGGCTGGCGATGTGGACAAAGAACGAGGCGCTGTCCGCGCTACCGCAGGCGGATCCGCCAAAGAAGACAATTCGGCTCCCGAGCCCGGCAAAGTACTGAGTTCCGCCGCGGTCGACGGAGACGCCGCTCCCCGAATCACCCATGCAGATCCCCTTGCCCGGAGTCAGCTTCTTCAGCGCACATACGCGCGGCCCGTTGCTCGTGTCAAACTCGGACTTGAACTTTTTGCAGTCGCCGGGGCTGCCAATGATAATGGTCGCCTTCTTGAGGCGGTTCGGCAGGCCGTTGTCGCTCTCGGTCCGGCCCCAGCCCACGGCCAGCAGCGGCTGGTTTTCGTCGAGCTTCCCGTTGTCGATGAGCATCCGCTGGGCGTTCTGTCCAAACTTGATGGCCGGGATCTCTAGGATGGCAATGTCGTACTTGTCATCATTGTTTGCGCCGTAATCTGAGTGAATTGTGACCTTGGTCGCCTTCACCTGCGTCTGCTTGTCGCGGTACTGGCTGTTGTACCCGACCTTGACTGTGAACGTGTCCTTGAATGGATCGTCGACGCTTGTGAGGCAGTGTGCTGCAGTGACCACATGCCGGTCCGATATTAGCGTGCCGCCGCAGATGCCGCCGTTGCCGTCGGGCTTCCACTTGTAGACGGAAACCGCGTAGGGTGCTTCAGAGTCGGGCACGTACTGGCCGTTGTATATCCGTTTGACAACGTCCAACAGCGGGCTCCCCTCGGCGGCGCGTGGCACTAATACGCCTGCTAGCGCCAGCGCGGCCACAAGCACGAGTCGGACCATGTGAATAGTGGCCCTCCAGATGTCCGGAGCAGATTGCAAGAGTGGATACAGTCTAGAGTGAATTGGAGGATGGCGAGCGTAGCAGTTGGCATGCGAGACCATCTGTAGCGGGCGTCTGCGGCCAGACCTTTTAAACCGGGCAGTCCGCGCTTGCTCGTCAGGCGGGCGCAGATGGCAAACTATCGCCTGGCCAGGTGTGGGCGCACACAAAGCAATAGCACAGGTAGCCGCTCTGCTTAGCACGTCCCCGTGCGGAGCTGCGCAAAAGCCGCGCAGGGCTCGTAGCAAAAGGGGAGCGTGCCAGCCCATTGCAAAGTCCACAAACCACGCTAATGCTCCGCCGCGACCAGTGACATCCCAATAATAGATTTGACGGTTATCGGCCAAAAGAACATCGCTAGCATGCCGCCGACTTAATACAAAGGAGGGTCCTGCGCAGGGCAGAGCTGGTCGGCAGCCACCCGCCAGCGTAAAGTTTGCACAGACATGCAGCGCGCCGCGTATGCCACGCTACAACGGATCGCCTAATACGACTCTTTTTCCGCACAGCGATGCCTTGGTGCTCGATGCCACAGTGAAGGCCGCCATGTCTGCCCAACCCGGGAGTAGGCGGATGGTGTGTATCGTTTTGCGCCGGAGCGGCAGGGCCCACCTGATGCTGCCAGCGCCAACATTGGCAGCGTCGTGACAATGCCGATATATATTGGGTACCTGCTCATTGGAGTGGATAACAGGCTGCCGACGCCAAGTGCCTTCTTCCGGCCGCTGCTGGGAGCACAGGGTGGCGAGACGGGCTTGGCTGGATAATTGCAGGCACTGCCAGCTGCACTGGCTGAAATGGCAGCGGGCGCCCCATCGACATTGTGGATGCCATCAAGACGTAACACTCGAGGCACTGTTGTCGTTGGGCCACGGGCGCCGCTGCGCCAGCACCAGCACCAGCAGCGCCAGCACCAGCAGAGCCAGCCAGCGATCTGACCAATCAGCGGGCTGGGCGTTGCTAGCGGGTGCTGAATGCGTAAACATGCACATTCACGGTGCGCGCGAGGACAGGGGTAGCTCTTCGTTCTGCTTCCTAATTTGCAGTCCATTTACTGTGCTGTGCGGGCAGCGTGCACTTCGTCCATAGCACGAATAAAAACACTTGCGGGCCCCCCACGCAACGACAAGAATACAGCAAGCGGGTTGCGCACAGCCAGGCAGACAAGCCACTGACCGAGGGATGGAGGTGCTCGTAGACGCCGGCAGCGACGGCGGCGGGGCGCCTGCCTTCCACTGCGACCCGGACCTCATCAAGGCGTACTTGCTGGACGTGGCCGGCGTGCTGCTGGGGGCGAACAGCGACGGGGAGAGCGAGGTGGCTCGGGCCGCGATCGCGACGGCCGAGGCGACTGACGCGTGCAGGTCGTTTGCGAATGACGGCGGCTTCCCTGTGCTCTATATGATGAAGGAGATCGAAGGTGACAGCGGTGAGCAGCCCGGGTACGCGCGCCCGACAGCCAGCTTTGCGCTGGCCTTTGAGCTGTGCTGGAAGCCCACGCATGCCGGGAGCATCGCGCTGATCAAGCGCACGCCGACCATCGATCCGCATCTGCCGCTGGCGAGCCAGACTCAGGTCATGAATCTGCCTGGCCCCGCTGCCGGCAGTGCGCTGCCTGTGGCTGAGCAGGGGAAGGAGCGCGCGGCGATGGGCGCCAGCCCCTACGAGGCGCTGCACGCGTACGTGCGCTTTGCCGTGTCGCCGTACTTCAACGCCTACGTTGCGGCGAAAGAGAGGGCGGAGCAGCAGACGGCGCACGCAGGGGGCGAATCGGCGGGTGGGTTCCGCGACGACAAGGATGCGCAGCAGGGGGTGCCGATGGCAAAGAAGAAGCTGGCGGAGCTGGAGCTGTCGCTTCTGCATTTGCAGCAGAACGTGGACATCCCAGACACGGTGCTAAACATCCACCCCATGATCGCGCACACGGTGGAGGGGTGCCGCAGGCAGGGCCAGCGCGCAACGGTGGACGCAGTGGACGCGGCGCTGCTGGCAGACTCGGGATTCCTCAACCAGCTGCAGGGCGATGTCAACGGCTGGATCAAGGAGATCCAGAAAGTGACAAAGCTGGACCGCGATGCGGCGTCGGGGACGGCCAGCCAGGAGATCAACTTTTGGCTGTCGATGGAGCGGGCCCTGGAGCGCATAGAGGAGCAGCTGCAGAGCGACGAGATCGTGCTGACGATGGACGTGCTCAAGGCAGCGAAGCGGTTCCATGCAACGGTGTCGTTCCGCACGGACACGGGGCTGAAGGAGGCGGCGGAGAGGGTGACGCGGTACAACGTGCTGATGAAGGACTTTCCGATCAACGAGCTCCTGTCAGCAACGGACATTGGGCGAATCGGCCATGCGATTGAGCTGGTCTTTGCGCACGTCAACAAGAAGCTGAAGCTGACGGCGTACCCGGTGCGGCGCGCGCTGCCGCTGGTGGAGGCGATCTCGCGCGACTTTTACGGCCAGCTGGTGAAGGTGCTGGGCCATGTGCGCCTGATGCACATGGAGTATGCGGTGTTTGATTCGCTGTTTGGCGAGGCCCAAGGCGCGTTCGACGTGTGGGAGGCGCAGGTGAAGGAGTTTGCCAACCTGGCGCGCGACATCACGCGCAGGCGCGGCGAGAAGTTCATCCCAATCAAGATCCGTGCCGCGCACGCGCCGCTGCAGGAGCGCATCAGCTTTGTGCGCCAGTTCCGCCAGCAGCATGAGCAGCTGCAGCAGACAATTGTCCGCGTCATGGGCTCGGCGGACGGCGAGGAGGGCACGATGGGCGACGCGTCGGCGATCGGCGAGATTGGGCAGGCGTACGACGTGGTGAGGAGCGTCGACATCCTCGATGTGACTGCCGAGGGGACCGACGCGTGGGAGCGCGCCGAGACTGGTTACAATGAGCGCGTCGCGCGTGTGGAGAACCAGATCATTGCGCGGCTGCGCGATCGGCTGGCGACGGCACGCAACGCGTCCGAGATGTTCCGCGTGTTCTCCAAGTTCAACGCGCTGTTCGTGCGGCCCAAGATCCGCGGGGCGATCCAGGAGTACCAGACGCAGCTGATCAGCTCGGTCAAGGAGGACATCCGGCGGCTGCACGACAAGTTCAAGCGGCACTACAGGCGCTCGGAGGCGTATGCGATGTCGCAGCTGCGCGATGTTCCGCCGGTGTCGGGCGCGATCATTTGGATCCGGCAGATCGAGCACCAGCTGGACATGTACATGCGGCGCGTGGAGGACGTGCTGGGCCGCGGCTGGGAGCTGTATGCCGAGGGCCAGCGGCTGCAGGCGGACTCGGCAAGCTTCCGCCGCAAGCTCGACACGCGGCCCCTCTACGACGCGTGGTTTGCCGAGATCAGCCGCCGCGACCTGACCGTGGTTGGGCGCGTGTTCCTGGTGACGCGCCACCGCGCCACGGGTGGCGCGTTCCAGCTGGGCGTGTGCTTTGACGCGCAGCTGATCACGCTGTTCAAGGAGGTGCGCGAGCTGCTGTGGCTCGGCTTCCAGGTCCCGCACACGCTGGTGAACATGGCGCGCGACGGGCGGCGCGTGTACCCGTTTGCGGTGAGCCTGATGGAGACGGCCAAGATCTACCGGCAGACAAGCCACCGGCTTCAGCAGCACCCGGAGGTGCTGTCGCTGGCGGCCGGGTACCGCCGCGACGTGATGGTCAGCATCCACAAGGGGATGGCGCTGAAATGGCAGTACTTTGTGACGTCGGCCACCCTTTACGCTGGCAGCAGCGTCGCCGCAATGGGCGCCGCCGCTGCCGGGCTGGACGCGCACGAGAACCGCAACGCGTCGTTTGTGCGCGAGTTTGCAGCCGTGGTGGCGCTGTTCCAGGAAAAGGTCGAAACGCTGATCGCGCTGAGCGGCGAAATCGACGGCGCGGTGCGCGAGCTGGCGACGTGCGCCTATGCGGAGGAGAACTTCTGCGCGATCCTCGACCGCATCCAGGCGCTGATTGACCGCCTGAACCTGGACAGCTACGCGAATCTTGAGCAGTGGGTGGCGGCGCTGGACGCGCGGCTCGAGCAGGTGCTGGCTGCGCGCCTGACGCAGGCGCTCCAGGCGTGGATCCGCGAGTTCAACCGCGCGCGCGCCCAGGGCGACGAGAGCGACGCCGAGACCGCCGAGGGCCGCCACCGCGCGGACGAGTCCGAGGCTGTGCCGCAGCTGCGCCAGCTGGTCCACGAGCTGCGCATTCGCAACCAGGTGATGTATCTGGACCCACCGCTAGAGAATGCGCGCGCGTCGTGGGTGCAGCAGCTGCACGGCTGGCTGGCAGCGGTCTGTTGCCAGCGGCGCCCGCAGGCTGCGCGCTACGAGGTAACCGCAGGCGGCGGCAGTGGCGGCGGCGGCAGCGGGTCTGGCGACGCCGACGACGCCGACTACGACAACCTGGTGCTGGAGTATGATCCAGGGAGAAAGGCGGGCGCGGCGCCGGCGGCCCGTGCAGGCCGCTCGACGTACCGCGACCTGCTATCGCGGCTGCACGGCGGCGGGGTGCGCGAGGCGTACGAGTCGATCGAGCAAATGACTGGCCAGGCAGCGGCGTATGTGCAGATCTGGCTACAGTACCAGGCGCTGTGGGATCTGCAGATGGACCATGTGACGCAGTTCCTCGGCCAGGATCTGATGCGGTGGCAGACGATGCTGCTGGAGATCAAGCGTGCGCGCGCGACTTTCGACACGTCAGAGACGGCGCACTACATCGGCGCGCACTGTGTGGTCGACTACGAGCAGGTGCAGGGCAAGGTGAACGCCAAGTACGACAACTGGCAGCGCGAGATACTGGGCCGGTTTGGGCAGCAGCTCGGGGAGGCTATGCGCAGCGCGAGCCAGGCGATTGCGGCAGCGCGGCGGCAATTGGAGACGCACTCGGCAGAGGCGAGCACGACTAGCGAGGTGGTTGCATTCGTCACGTATGTGCAGGAGCTGCGACGCAAGTGCCCTGGCTGGCGCCGCGACGTGGAGGAGGTCTTCCGCGGCGGGCAGCGGGTGCTGGAGAAGCAGCGCTACCAGTTTCCAGCCGAATGGGTGTTCCTGGACCAGGTCGAGGGCGAGTGGAGCGCGTTCAACGAGATCCTGGCGCGCAAGGCGAACGTGATCCAGGAGCAGCTGCCCAGCCTGCAGCTGAAGCTCGTGGCAGAGGATCGGGCCGTGGAGGCGCGCATCGGCGACGTGTGCGCAGACTGGGCGCGCAGCAAGCCGGTGCAGGGGTCGCTGCGGCCGGACGAGGCGACGGCTGCGCTGGCCGCATTCCAGCAGCGGCTCACGCGCCTGGCCGAGGAGAGTGCGCAAGTGCATCGGGCAAAGGAAGCGCTTGGCATGGACGGCGTGGCCGATGAGCGACTGGCGCCCCTTCTGGAGGAGGTCACGGACCTTCGCGGCGTGTGGACGGCGCTGTCGGGGATCTGGGCTGCGGTGACGGAGCTGCGCGAAACGCCGTGGGCCAGCGTGGTCGTGCGCAAGGTGCGCCAGCAGCTGGACCGCCAGCTGGCCGAGGCGAAGCAGCTGCCAAACAGGATGCGCCAGTACGCAGCATTCGAGCACATGCAAAAGACGCTGCGCGCGCTGCTGAAGGCGGGCAGCGTCGTGGCCGATCTCAAGTCGGACGCGCTGCGCGACCGGCACTGGCGGCAGATGTTCAAGGCGCTGCGCGTGTCGCATGTGATGGCGGACCTGACGCTGGGCGATGTGTGGGACTTGGACATTGAGCGCAACGAGACCGCGATACGCGACGTGATCACAGTGGCGCAAGGCGAGATGGCGCTGGAAGAGTTCCTGGGGCAGGTGCGCGAGACATGGAGCGGCTACGTGCTCGAGCTGGTCGGGTACCAGGGAAAGTGCCGGCTGATCCGCGGCTGGGACGAGCTGTTTGCCAAGTGCGCGGAGCAGCTGTCCGCGCTGTCGGCGATGCGCGGGTCGCCCTACTACAAGGTCTTTGAGGAAGAGGCCGGCGCGTGGGAGGACAAGCTCAACCGCATCCATGTGCTGTTCGACGTGTGGGTGGACGTGCAGCGCCAGTGGGTCTATCTGGAGGGCATCTTTGCCGGATCGGCCGACATCAAGCACCTGCTGCCGGTGGAGTCGGCGCGCTTCCAGAACATCAACACCGAGTTCCTGGCCGTGATGAAAAAGGTGTACAAGAGCCCGTACGTGCTGGATGTGCTTGGCCTGCCAAACGTGCAGCGCAGCCTGGAGCGGCTGGCCGACCTGCTGGAGAAGATCCAGAAGGCGCTGGGCGAGTACCTGGAGCGCGAGCGCTCGTCGTTCCCGCGCTTCTACTTTGTCGGCGACGAGGACCTGCTGGAGATCATCGGCAATGCGCGCGACGTGCCCCGCATCCAGAAGCACCTGGGCAAGATGTTTGCCGGCCTGACCTTCATCCAGCTGTCCGACGACGGCGCGCTCGTGCTGGGAATGGCGAGCAAGGACGGCGAGCACGTCCCTTTCCGTCAGCCAGTCGAGCTCAGCCAGCACGCGCGCATCAACGACTGGCTTGCCGCCATTGAGCGCGAGATGCGTTTGACGCTGGCGACGCGCCTGGGCGAGGCCGTGGCGCAGCTGGAGGCGGCCGAGGCGGAGGCATCCAAGAGCGCTGCCGCCGAGTGCCTGCGCGAGTGGGTCGCGGCTACGCCTGCGCAGCTGGTTGTGCTGGCAAAGCAGGTTGTGTGGACGCGGCGCGTCGAGGCCGCGCTGCAGGTGGACGCCGACGGAGCACTGGCGCGCGAGGTCGCCGCGCTAGAAGCCGAGCTGCACGTGCTGGCGGACGCAGTGCTGGAGGAGCTGCCGCCGCTGGTGCGCAAGAAGACGGAGCATCTGATCACCGAGCTGGTGCACCAACGCGACGTCGCGCGGCAGCTGGCCACCAGCGGGAGCGCTGGCGCGCAGGACTTTGCCTGGCTGTCGCAAATGCGCTTCAGCTACGCGCCACAGGCGGCAGACCCACTGCAAAGCGTGACCGTGCGCATTGCAGACGCCGAGTTCCACTACGGCTTTGAGTACCTGGGCGTTCCGGAGCGGCTGGTGCAGACGCCGCTAACAGACCGGTGCTACCTGACGCTGACGCAGGCCCTGGCGCAGCGGCTGGGCGGGTCGCCGTTCGGGCCCGCGGGCACAGGCAAGACAGAGTCCGTGAAGGCTTTGGCGACGCAGCTGGGCCGGTTTTCGCTGGTGTTTTGTTGCGACGAGACGTTTGACTTCAAGGCGATGGGCCGCATCTTTGTTGGCCTGTGTCAGGTGGGCGCGTGGGGCGTCTTTGACGAGTTCAACCGTCTGGACGAGCGCATCCTCTCTGCCGTGTCCCAGCAGATCCAGACGATCCAGCTTGGTCTGCGTCGTGCGTACGAGACGAGCAGCGACCGGCCCGCCGAGATCGAGCTGCTGGAGCAGCGCGTGCGCCTGAGCCAGGACACGGGCATCTTCATCACGATGAACCCTGGCTACGCGGGGCGGTCGAACCTGCCAGACAACCTCAAGAAGCTGTTCCGGTCGTTCGCGATGACGCGTCCGGACCGCGGGCTGATCGCGCAGGTGATGCTCTATTCGCAGGGCTTTCGTCAGGCAGAGCTGCTGGCGCGCAAGGTTGTGCCTCTGTTCAACCTGTGCGCAGAGCAGCTGTCCACGCAGGCGCACTACGATTTTGGTCTGCGTGCGCTGAAGAGCGTCCTCGTGTCGGCGGGCAACCTGAAGCGCGATTCGCGGCTGCAACAGCAACAGCAGCAGCAGTTGCAGCCGGCCGACGAGCAGTCGCTTGTGATCCAGAGCATCCGCGAGACGGTGGTGCCCAAGCTCGTGTCGGCGGACATCCAGCTCTTGGCGCGGTTACTGGACGACGTCTTCCCGGGGGCAGAGTGCCGGCCAGCGAGCGCGACGCAGCTCCGCGAGGCAGTGGCTGCAGAGTGCGCCGCACGCAACATGGTCGCTGGCGACCAGTGGGTGGAAAAGGTCGTGCAGCTATACCAGATCCAGGCGATCCACCATGGTGTCATGCTGGTGGGCGATGCGGGGTGCGGGAAGACGGCCGCGTGGCAGGTGCTGCTGGCGGCACTGGAGCGTGTCGAGGGCGTCGAGGGCGTGAGCCATGTGATTGACCCCAAGGCGGTGCCCAAGGACGAGCTGTACGGGACGCTCGACCCGACAACGCGCGAGTGGCGCGACGGGCTGTTCACGCACCTGCTGCGCAAGATCATCGACAGCGTGCGCGGCGAGAGTGGCCGGCGGCACTGGATTGTGTTTGACGGCGACGTCGACCCCGAGTGGGTGGAGAACTTGAACTCGGTGCTGGACGACAACCGCCTGCTGACGCTGCCGAACGGCGAGCGCCTGGCGCTGCCGAGCAACGTGCGTGTGCTGTTCGAGGTCGAGACGCTGCGCTACGCGACGCCCGCGACGGTATCGCGCTGCGGCATGGTGTGGTTCGGCGCCGGCACCGTGACGTTTGACATGGCGGCACAGCACTTCCTGCGCTCGCTGTGTGCCACGGCAGCGACGGGCGACGCGGCACAAGACGTGGCGCTTGACACGCACACGCAGGCAGCTGCTGCGTTGGAGCCGCACCTGGCGGCCGACGGGCTGGTGGCGCGCGCGCTGGGGCAGGCCGAGGAGCTGGACCACATAATGGAGTTCACGCGCCCGCGCGCGCTGGGCACGCTGTTTGCACTGGTCGGTGCGGCGGTGCGGGAGCTGGCCGAGTACAACGCGCAGCACGCAGACTTCCCACTAGCGGCGGACGCGGTCGAGGCGTTCATGGCGATGCGGCTGGCAGTCGCTGTGGTGTGGAGCTTTGCCGGCGATGCACCGGCGGCTGGGCGGCGCGCGCTGTCGGACTTTGTGTGCGGCGCAGCTCCAGCCGCGATTGCAGCAGATATGCCAGTCGCGACCGGCGGCGATGGCACGGACGACGGCGATGGCGGCGAGACGCTGCTGGATGTTGACGTCGAGCTGCGCGGCGGCGCGGCGACGTGGGTGCGCTGGGCACAGCGCGTGCCGCGCGTGGATGTCGAGCCCCACCGCGTCGCCGACGCCGACGTGGTGGTGCCGACGGCCGACACGCTGCGCCTGGAGAGCGTGCTGGGCGCGTGGGTGGCCGAGCGGCGGCCGGTGATGCTCTGCGGGCCGCCGGGGTCGGGCAAGACGATGACGCTGCTGGCCGCATTGCGGCAGCTGGCGGATGTCGAGGTCGCGGCGCTGAACTTTTCGTCGGCGACGGGGCCAGACCTGGTGCGGCGCGCGCTGGAGCAGCACTGTGAGTACCGGCGCACGCCGGGCGGGACGGTGCTGGCGCCGTCAGTGCCGGGGCGGTGGCTGGTGGTGTTCTGCGACGAGATCAACCTGCCTGCGGCCGACACGTACGGCACGCAACGCGTTATTGCATTTGTGCGCGGGCTGGTCGAGCGCGGCGGGTTCTGGCGCGGGACGCGCTGGGTTGCGCTGGAGCGCGTGCAGTTTGTCGGGGCGTGCAACCCGCCGACGGATCCGGGGCGTGTGGCGCTGTCGCGGCGGTTCCTGCGCCACGCGCCGGTGGTGCTGGTCGACTACCCGGGCGTGCCGGCGCTGCGACTGATCTACGGCGCGCTGGTCCGGGCGATGCTCAAGGTGCAGCCTGCGCTGGGCGCGTATGCGGAGCCACTGACGTGGGCAATGGTGGAGGTGTACTCGGCATCGCAGCGGCGCTTCACTCCCGATCAGCAGGCGCACTACGTGTACTCGCCGCGCGAGCTGACGCGGTGGACGCGTGGGCTCTACGCCGCGCTGCGCCCGCGCGAAGACGTGGGCGCCGAGGAGCTTGTGCGGCTGTGGGCGCACGAGGCGCTGCGCCTGTTCCAGGACCGGCTGGTCGATGCGCGCGAGCGCCGGTGGACGGACGAGTGCATCGACGCCGTAGCGCGGCGGCACTTCCCCACCGCGGACCTGGGCCGGGCGCTGGCGCGGCCGCTGCTGTTCTCGAGCTGGCTGACGCGCAACTACGACGCCGTTGGGCTGGAGGAGCTGCGCGAGTACACGCGCGCGCGCCTGCGCGTCTTTTGCGAGGAGGAGCTGGACGTCCCGCTGGTCCTGTTCGACGACGTTCTGGACCACGTGCTGCGCATCGACCGCGTCTTCCGCCAGCCGCAGGGCCACGCGCTGTTGATCGGCGCGAGCGGCGCGGGCAAGACGACGCTGGCGCGCTTTGCCGCGTGGATGAACGGCCTTGCCGTGTTCGAGGTGCGCGCGCACCGCGGGTACGGCGCAGCAGCGTTTGACGACGACTTGCGCGCAGTGCTGCGGCGCGCTGGCTGCGGCGGCGAGAAGCTGTGCTTTGTGCTCGACGAGAGCAACGTGCTCGACGCCGCATTCCTCGAGCGCATGAACACGCTGCTGGCGAACGCAGAGGTTCCGGGACTGTTTGAGGGCGACGAGCGCGCCGCCCTGCTGACCGCGTGCCGCGACGGGGCGCAGCGCGACGGGCTGCTGCTGGACTCGGACGAGGAGCTTTTGCGCTGGTTCTCGCAGCAGGTCGCGCGCAACCTGCATGTGGTCTTCACCATGAACCCGCCGGCCGGCGGCCTGGCCACGCGCGCCGCGACATCGCCGGCGCTGTTCAACCGCTGTGTTGTCGACTGGTTTGGCGACTGGTCGGACCAGGCGCTGTTCCAGGTCGGCCGCGAGCTGACGCAGCCGCTCGACCTGGACGTGCCTGGGTTCGTGGCGCCCGACACGCTGCCCGTGGCGTACGCGGCGCTGGAGCTGCCGGCGGACCACCGCGCCACGGTCGTCAACGCGCTGGTCGCTGTACACAAGGCCGCGCGCGGCGTCAGCGCCCGCCTGGTGCGCAGGCGCGGACAGACCGCACACGTCACGCCGCGGCATTTTGTGGACTTTTTGGGCCATGCGGCGCGGCTGTACTACGCGCGGCGTGAGCAGCTCGAGGAGCAGCAGCGGCACGTGAACGTGGGGCTGGACAAGCTGCTGGCGACGGTGACCCAGGTCGAGGAGCTGCGGGCGTCGCTGGGCGCGACGCAGGCGGCGCTCGAGGCGAAGACGCGCGAGGCCGACGCGAAGCTGCAGCAGATGGTGCGCGACCAGCAGGAGGCCGAGCAGCAGCGGGCCGAGTCGGAGGTGCTGCGCGCCGAAGTGCAGTCCAAGGACGCGGCGATCGAGGCGCGGCGCGTGGAGGCGATGCGCGACCTGGAGCGGGCGGAGCCGGCGGTGGAGGAGGCGCAGCGCGCGGTGTCGGGCATCAAGAAGCAGCACCTGTCCGAGGTCCGCGCAATGGCGAATCCGCCGGCGGCCGTGAAGCTGGCGCTGGAGAGCGTGTGCGTGCTGCTCGGGCAGCGGCAGACGGACTGGAAGGCGCTGCAGGGCGTCGTGCGCCGTGACGACTTTATTGCGTCGATTGTCAACTTTGACGCAGACCGGCACCTGCCGCGCGCGCTGCGCACGCACGTGCGGCGCACGTACCTGGAGCGACCCGAGTTCAACTTTGAGACGGTCAACCGCGCGTCCAAGGCGTGTGGCCCGCTGGCCAAGTGGGTGACGGCGCAGGTCGAGTACGCTGAGATCCTGGAGCGCGTGGCGCCGCTGCGCAGCGAGGTTGCACAGCTGGAGCGCGACGCCGACGCGACCAAGGCGCGCGCCGCGGAGCTGGCGCAGGCGATCGGGGCGCTGGAGGCGTCGATCGCACGGTACAAGGACGACTACGCGCGGCTGATTGCGGAGACGGAGCGGCTGCGCGGCGAGATGGCACGCGTGGAGGCCAAGGTGGCGCGGTCGCTGCGGCTGCTGTCGTCGCTGGAGAGCGAGCGCGCGCGGTGGGAGGAGAGCAGCCGGGCGTTTGCAGCGCAGATGAGCACGCTGGTGGGCGACATTGTAGTGGGCGGCGCGCTGCTTGCGTACGGCGGCGCGTATGACCAGCACTACCGAACGCTGGTGGTGCGGCGGTGGCTGGTGCAGTGCGAGCGGTCGGGCATCAGCGTTAACGCCGACGAGCGTGTGGGCGATCTGGTGTCGTCGGCGGAGGAGCGGCTGGCGTGGCAGGCGCACGGGCTGCCGGACGACGCGCTGGCAATGGAGAACGCAGCGATGCTGGCGCACTTCCGCCGCTTCCCGCTGGTCGTCGATCCGTCGGGCACGGCTGCGCGCTTCATCGAGCAGCTGGAGGGCGCGGCGGGCCGGCGCCTGACCGTGACGTCGTTCCTGGATGCCGCGTTCCTCAAGCAGCTGGAGGCGGCGCTGCGCTTCGGCAACGCCATCCTGATCCACGACGCCGAGCACGTGGACCCGATCCTCAACCCGGTGCTGAACCGCGAGCTGCGGCGCACGGGCGGCCGCGTGCTGGTGCGGCTGGGCACGCAGGACGTCGACTTCTCGCCGGCGTTCCGCATGTACCTGGCCACGCGCGATCCGGCGGCGGCGCTGCCGGCGGACCTCGCGTCCCGCGTAACGCTGGTCAGCTTCACCGTGACACGCGCGTCGCTGCAGGCCCAATGCCTGGGCCAGGTCATGCGTCACGAGCGCCCGGACGTCGACAGCCGCCGGCGGGGCCTGCTGCGGCTGCAGGGCGAGCTGCGGCTGCGGCTGCACGAGCTGGAGAAGCAGCTGCTGCAGGCGCTGAACGCGTCGCGAGGGAGCGTGCTGGACGACGACTCCGTGGTGGCCTCGCTGGAGACGCTGAAGGCCGAGGCCGCCGAGGTTGCGCGCAAAGCCGCCGAGACTGACGGCGTCATGCGCGAGGTAGACCGCGTTGCGGCCGTGTTCACGCCGCTAGCGCGCGCATGCGCCGCGGTGTACTTTGCGCTGGAGCGGCTGTCGGCGCTGCACCCGTTCTACCAGTTCTCGCTGGGCTTCTTTGACGCGATCTTCCGCGAGGTGGTCGAGCGCAACGCGCACCTGGACGGCGTCAGCGACGAGGCACAGCGGCTGCGCATCGTCCGGCGAGACCTGTTTGCGCTGACGTTCCGCCGCGCAGCCGCGGCGCTGCACCACGACCGCCAGCTGCCGCTGCTGCTGCTGCTGGCCCAAATCAAGCTGCGTGGCGACGAGGACGAGAACGAGGACGAAGCGGCGGTTGGCGGGCCGGCGAGGGCGTCACAGGAGGCGTGGGCGCGGCTGAACGCCGACCTGGACTTTGTGCTGCGCGACGCGGCGCCGGCGGCTGCGCAGCTTGCCGCGCCCGCAGAAGTGCCGGCGGCGCTGGATGCGCTGGTGAGCGGCGACGCGCGGGCGGGGATGGCGGCGCATGCTCAGGCGCTGGGCTGGTGCCGCGCGTGGGTGCGGGCGCTGCGTGACGACGATGGCGACGCCTCCGAGTGGCTCGAGTTTCTGCGCAGCAGCGACCCGGAGCGGTGCGTGCCGCGCGCGGCAGTGCTGGCAGACGGCGGCGCGGTGGCCGAGCTGGCGGCGGCGGTCGCGCTGCGCGAGCTGGTGGTGGTGCGCGTGCTGCGGCCCGACCGAGTGCTGGCGGCGGCGGCGCGGCTGGCGGCGGCGGTGTTTGGCGGCGACAGCGCGCGGCCGCTGGAGGCGGTGGGGCTGGTGGCCGAGGCCAGCCTCGGCGGCGTGGCCAAGGAGGTCGACGCGGCGACGCCCGTAGCGCTGTGCGCGGTGCCGGGCCACGACGCGGCGTACCGCGTGGACGCGCTGGCGGCGGCGGAGCAGCGCAGCATGCGTGCGGTGGCGATGGGCTCAGCCGAGGGCGAGAAGCTGGCGGACCAAGCGATTGCGGCGGCGGCCAAGGCCGGCGCGTGGGTGCTGCTGAAGAACGTGCACCTGGCGCCGGCGTGGCTGGAGCGGCTGGAGAAGCGGCTGGAGACGCTGCGCGCGCACGGGCAGTTCCGGCTGTTCCTGACGATGGAGATCAACCCAGCGGTGCCGGCGAGTCTCTTGCGCCGGGCGCGGACGCTGCTGTATGAGCCGGCGACCGGGCTGCGCGCCAACCTGCTGGAGAGCCTGCGCACCACCGGCGCGGGCGGGCAGCCAGCCGAGCGGGCGCGGCTGCGGTTCCTGCTGGCGTGGCTGCACGCGGTGGTGGTGGAGCGGCTGCGGTACGCGCCGCTGGGCTGGGCGCACCGCTACGAGTTCAGCGACGCCGACTTTGCGTGCGCGCTGGCGACGGGCGATGGATGGCTGGCGCGCGCTGCGCAGGGCCGGGCGAACGTTGCGCCCGAGCGCATCCCCTGGGACGCGATCCGGGGGCTGCTTGTGGAGAGCGTGTACGGCGGGCGGATCGATAGCGTGTTCGACCACCGCGTGCTCGCGGCGTTTGTGTCGCGGTGGTTCTGCGCCGACGCATACGGCGCGGACTTTGCGCTGGTGGACGAGCCGTGCCTGCGCGCGCCGGAGGGGACGAGCGCCGAGGACTTTGAGCGCTGGTGCCTGGCGCTGCCCGAGACGCAGCCGCCGACGTGGCTGGGGCTGCCGCCGAACGCCGAGACGCTGCTGCTTGTGCAGAAGGGCCAGCAGCTGGTTGCCGACGTGCGCAAGCTGCGTGCGCTGATGGACGACGACGAGGAGGAGGAAGAGGAGGAATGCGCCGGCGTCGAGGATGCCCAGCCGGCCTCCCGCGAGCAGGACGACGGCGGCATCGACGACCGCGCCGAGCTGCCAGCATTCATGCGCCAGGTCGCCGCGCTGGCGGCCGGGTTCGCCCAGGTGCTCCCAGAGTCGCTCCCCGCTCTCTCCACCGCGGGCGGCGGCGGCGGCAGCCAGGCGGCGACGCCGCTGCTGCGCGTCATGGAGCGCGAGAACGGCGAGGCGCGGGCGCTGCTGGCGCGGGTGCGCGAGGACCTGGCGCAGCTTGGCGAGGTGTGCTGCGGGCGGCGCAAGCAGACGAACCACCTGCGGCAGCTGCTGGCCGACTTCAATGCGGGGGCGGTGCCGTCGGCATGGCTCTCGACGTACGTGGTGCCGCGCGGTCTCTCGCTGTCGCAGTGGGTCGCCGACTTTGGGCTGCGGCTGGCGCAGGGCCGCGAGCTGGTTGGCGCCTACGACCGCGGCGCGGAGGACGCGATCCAGAACTCGCCGGTGTGGCTGGGCGGCCTGCTGTACCCGGAGGCCTTCATCACCGCCACGCGCCAGGCGGTCGCCAAGCAGCTGGCCTGCTCGCTGGAGGAGCTGCACATCGGCCTTGTGCTGGGCGACGGCCCCGCGGACCATGCATTCAGGGTGCGCGGCCTGCGCCTGGAGGGCGCCGAGTGGACGCGTGCCGGCCTGGCTCTGAACGACGGCCGCAGCGAGCCGCTCCCGGCCTGCCTCCTGACCTGGACCCGCGGCGAGCCGGGCCCCGCTGCCGCCGCCGCCGCAGCCATCCCCGTGTATCTCAACAGCGACAGACTGGGCCTGCTCTTCGAGGCCCGCCTGCCGACCGGCGGCGGAGCCCAAAGTGCAGCCGCGGTGGTCGAGCGCGCAGTGGCCATCACCGCCGGCTAGTCGCGCCTAGCATCCTCTTTCCACTCTTGGCGTTTTCGTGCCTAATGTCAGTGTGGCTGTGCGCCTCTCCCCCAACCGACAATCGCCCATCTGTGCTGCGGTTGCCGGAGATTTCCGCGTCTGATGCTAGTTCCTGACCGGCAGAAGCCGCGAGCTGCGGCCGGCTGGCGGCTGCGGCCAGCGGGCGAGCGGCGGCGATAAAGGCCGGCGCGGCTCTCAGACCTCCACGCGTGCGCTGCCGGGGTAACAACTACACTTTCCGCTTCCGCGCGCCGGGCCCCGCACTCTTCTAGAGCGACTCCACTAGCGAAGCCCTTCCCCCCCTGCCAGTTCGTGTGCGCAAACGCAAAGAGCCTCTCAGACACCTGCCGGCGCTGCCTGCGCGCATACCAAAACAAGAACCTCATGCTGGCTCGGCCGGCAGCAGGCGCCACCTGCCTAGCCGCAAGCGTATACTGGCTGCATCGGCTGGCGACCCACGCGTTGGCATTTGCCACTGGCGATCGCGCCGCACTATGCGACGGCGCGCAGTGGTCGTGGTCGCTGCGCAGCGACTGCTTCCGGGAGCGCTTCCTCTGGCCGGCGCTGCTGATGGCCGCCGGCGCCACTGCCGCGCTAGCGCTCGCCCAGCAGGCGCTGCGGCCCGCAGCCGTCCGTGCGCGGCCCGTGCGACGCCCGCCGGGCGCAGTGGTGCTGGTGGACAACCGCATGCGCGTCGGCGCTGCCGTGGTGGCGACAACCGCGACACAAGCGCTGCTTTGTGCTGCGTGGTGGCATAGCTCGGAGGATCCGCGCGCATATCCGCTGCTGCTGGCGCAGACCGCCGCGCTTGCAGCGGCCGTGGCGGCTGCCAGCCTCGCAGCCTTTGGATGCGACAGAAGCCGGATGGCGCGCTGCGGGCTCTTCCCACGGGCGCTGCCGCTGGTGGCGGCGGTGCAGCTGGCCACCGGGCTGTGCGAGATGTACGCGGCGTTCTTTGCTCCAGGCACCGCCGCCGTGCCTATCGTGGGCCGGCATGCGTCGGCGCGGTCTAACTTTCTGACCACCGCCACTGCGCTTAGTGCAGTGCTGCTGCTGCTCCACACGACCGTCCAGCTGCGCGCTACGTTCAGGCGCCCGGACCGCGACGGCGACGGCGACGATGCCGACAGAGCCACGCAATACGCAGCGTCGGCCGTCGACGATCGCGACACAGATGGCGAATGCGGCGCAACACCTCTTGCCCGCCGCTCGGACCAGTGTGCGGCGCAGCTGGTGGACACACCCGAGCCCGCGGCGTCGTGGGCCAGCAGGGCCGTGTTCGCTTGGCCAAACCATATGATGCAGCGCGGGGCCCGGCAGCAGCTGAACGTCGGTGACCTGTACCGGCTGGACCAGACGGACCAGCCAACTGTCGGCTGGGAGCGCTATCAGCACCACCGCAAGGCGGGGCGCTCGCTGTTCCGGGCAGTGGTGCTGACTTTCATGCCCGAGCTGGTGCTGCAGGCTGTGTACTCGATGATGTCAAACCTCATGGGGTTTGCGGGGCCGTTCTTCTTGCAGCGCATCATCCGCGCCATCGAGAACACTAGCGACCCAGATTCGAATGCCCGTGGCGCATATCTGGATGCGTTCTGCCTGCTGGTCTTTGCCGTGGGCCAGTCCCTGCTCAGCGGGCAGGGCCTCTGGGTCGGGCGCCACATCAGTGTCCGACTCAATGGCCTCATGGTGGCCGAGCTGTCGGGAAAGACGCTGCGGAGGCGCGGCAAGGGCACGTGGATGAAAGATGACGATGCCAGCAGCGCCTCGGACGCCGACATTAGCGATGGCAAGGCCGATGGTGATGGAGACGACGAGCCGGCGACGGAGGCTGCTGTCAGCGGCAAGATCATGAACCTACTGACGGCAGACTTTCAGCGAGTGACCGAGGTGTCGGCGTACCTGGACGGACTCTACTCGCTGCCGTTGGTGCTGATAATTGCAATCTGGTACATGTACCAGCTGCTGGGCGTGTCGGCGCTGCTCGGTCTACTACTGTCGATTGCGTACGTGCCGCTATCCAAGGCAATGTTTCAGTATCTGGCGCGCCTGGAGGATAGGCTCAACGCGATCAGCGACGAGCGCGTGGCGGCCATTACAGAGGTCCTGCAGGGCATCAAGGCCGTCAAGCTGTTTGGCTGGGAGTCGCGCTTTATCGAAAAGATTGGCGAGCGGCGCGAGCGGCAGCTAGCGTGCCTGTGGCGAATGCTCCAGTCGTGGGTGCACATTGGCATGGTCGCGTCGCTGTCGCCGATGCTGGTGCTGTTCGCCATCTTTGGATTGCATGTCGTCGTCTTTGGGAACCGTCTGACGGCCGAGGTGGCCTTCACATCGCTATCCGTATTCCAGATGATACGCGACGTCATTCAGCACCTGCCGGGCTTCCTGACCTGGGCCATTGGTGGCTACGTGTCACTGAACCGCATCGGCTCCTTCCTGGATCAGCCCGAGGTCCAGCCCCTGGAAGAGCGCGTGCAGACTGCCGCCGCTGCCGATACAGATGCTGCCGCCACTGCGCTGGGCTTTGTGGACGCGGACCTGGAGTGGGAGAGCGCTTCGGGCCCGAGCGAGAGCCCCACTGCCGTAGGGACGCCAGATGCAGCAGCGTCGCCGGCAACAGAGCAGACGCCGTTGCTGCTGCAGCTGCCGCAGCCGGGAGGCGTAAAGGCGTCGCCCGGCCCATCGAGGGCGTCGCTGGACGGCGACGGGAGGATGCCGTTTGCACTGAGGGGTCTCAATTTGCAGTTCCCGCTCGGCGAGCTGTCGGTGATTGCGGGGCCGACCGGCGCGGGCAAGTCGTCGTTGCTGGCTGCGCTGATCGGCGAGATGACGCTGACGCGCGGCCGCGTGTTGCTGCCGACTGCGCCGGCCGGCGGACACGGGGCGCTGTACCGCGATGTCGTTCGGCTGGCCAGCGAGGGTCTGGCGATTTGTGACATTGCATACGTGGCGCAGGAGACGTGGCTGCGCAACGCCACTATCCGCGACAACATTCTGTTTGGCGAGCGCTACGACGCCAAGCGCTACGAGGAGGTGCTGCGGATGTGCGCACTGAAGCCCGACCTGCGCATACTCACCGCTGGCGACCAGACAGAGATCGGCGAACGCGGCATCACGCTGTCGGGCGGGCAGACGCAGCGCGTGGCGCTGGCGCGCGCCGTGTACTCGAGTCGCCGCATCCTGCTGATCGACGACTGCCTCTCGGCGGTGGACGCGCACACGGGCAAGCATATTCTCCACACATGTCTGGCAAGCTCGTCGACGCTAATGGCTGGCCGCACGCGCGTGCTGGTCACGCACCACGTCACCATGTGCCTGCCGCACTGCCAGTTTGTGGTCCTGCTGCGCGACGGTGAGATAGCCCTCGCGGGCGCGCCAGCACAGTTGCAGGGCACGAGCGCCTTCTCCGACGTGCTTGCCGAGCTGGAAAGTGACGGCACCGGAGTGCACAGCAACGGAAGCACGTCCAAAGGCAAAGTCGGTGACGGGGCAGTTGCCGGTGCCGCAGGCGAGGATCCGGCCGGCAGCGATGCTGAGCCCAGCCGGGCGGTCGGCGACAGCACATCCGAGGATGACTACAACGCCGAGCGCCTGCGCAAAGTGTCCGAGCAGCGCGGCGCCGACCAGTTGGATGACGTGCCAGTGCTGCAGGGCACGCTGGTTGAAGAGGAGGAGCGCGAGACCGGCCACGTAAAGTTCAGCGTGTGGCTGGTGTATCTGGCGGCGAGCGGGGGCAGGTGGTTCTGGTGCGCGGCCATATCGATGCTGGTCGTGGCGCAGGCGATGACTGTTATGCAAGACTACTGGATGCGCCTGTGGGTGTCCTCGGTCGATGGCTCGGGCAGCCAGGCTCTGGCAGCGGCCCCGGCATACGGCATGCTCTACGGCCTGGCGTATCTACCTCTGCCACAACTGCAGGGACAGAAGGAGCAGCAGGAACAGCAGGCGCGGCAGCACTACTCGGCCATGTACTGGCTGGGAATCTACATGGCCGTCAGTGTTGCTGCAATCGGGTGCGATGCGGTAAAGTTGCTGTACATCTACAAGGCAGCGGTGCGCGCATCGCGCCGCCTGCACGAGCGGCTGCTTCAGGCCGTGGTGCACGCGACGCCGCGGTTCTTTGACACGACGCCGCTTGGGCGCATCATCAACCGGTTCTCTCGCGACATGCAGACGGTTGACGAGGCGACAATGGAGACGCTCGCCGACTGCGTGTGTGATGCGCTGGCAGTGTGCAGCGTGGTGGCAATCATCGCAGCCGCGACACCGGCCTTTCTGGTAGTGGCAGCGGCGATTGCGCTGGTGTACGCGGGGATCGCACGCTACTACCTCAACACGTCGCGCGAGCTCAAGCGGCTCGAGTCCAACAGCATGTCGCCGCTGCTGTCGCTGTTTGGCGAGCTGATCCTTGGCGTGTCGACGATCCGCGCATTCGGCGCCAAGCACTACTACATACGCGAGGCGCTGGACCGCATCGACGCGCACAACCGGGCATACTACATGGTGTGGGCCACGACCCGCTGGCTAGCTGTTCGCATCGAAGCCGCCGGTGCCTGCGTGTCGTTCAGCTGTGCGCTGTTCCTGCTGGCAAACACGCATCGGATCGACTCGGGGCTGGCTGGGTTCGTGCTGACATACGCGCTGTCGTTCTCGTGGCGCATGCTGTGGCTGGTGCGCAACTACAGCACCAACGAGTTCAACATGAACGCGGTCGAGCGCATCGACCAGTACCTGCGCGTCGACCAGGAAGCGCCGCTGCACACGGCCACCGCGCCGCCAAGCACCTGGCCGGCCACCGGCGCCCTGGCCGTCGAGAACCTTGTCATCGAGTATGTGCCCGGCGCGCCCGTGCTGCGGGAGCTCTCGCTAGACGTGCAGCCCGGCGAGAAGATTGGCGTGGTCGGCCGCACCGGCGCGGGCAAGAGCACACTGTCGCTGGCGCTGCTGCGCTTTGTCGAGGCGACGCGCGGCCGTATCCTGCTCGACGGCGTGGACATTGCAAGCGTCGGGCTGGAGGACCTGCGCCGGCGCGTGACCATCATCCCGCAGGACCCGGTGCTGTTCAACGGCACGATCCGGTTCAACCTCGACCCGCTGGGCGAATACCCAGACGAGCTGGTGTGGGACGCCCTGCGCCGCACGCACCTGGTGCGCGAGCGCGGCGAGAGCCAAGCAACGAGCGCCGCCGTCAGCGTGGCGGATGGCGGCGACAGCTGCGGCGACAGCGCCGATCGCATGAGCGGCGTGTTCAGCTCGCTCGATGCCGAGATCAAGGAGAACGGGCAGAACCTGTCGCTCGGCCAGCGGCAGCTGGTGGCGCTGGCGCGCGCGCTGGTGCGGCGGTCGCAGCTGATCATCATGGACGAGGCGACGGCGTCGGTCGACTTTGACACCGACGCGCGCATCCAGCGCACGATCCGCGGGCCCGAGTTCGCCGCGTCGACGCTCATCTGCATCGCGCACCGCCTGCGCACCATCATCGACTATGACCGCGTGCTGGTGCTGGACCGGGGCGCGGTTGCCGAGTTCGACACACCCGCCCGTCTCCTCGGGCGCGAAGGCGGGCTCTTCCGCGGCATGTGCGAGGAGTCTGGCGAATACTCGTTCCTCGCTGCTGCGGCGGCCGCCGGGCGTGACCAGTGATCGGCACGGCACGGCACGTGTGGCGTCCCCGCCACTGGCGGCAGTGGTTGCCGATAGAAACAGTTTTCATGTTGATTGACGTCTGAGGCACCCTCAGCTCTGCATTGGACAATTTCTACTGATAGGCATTCCGGAGCATTGGCTGAACGTCGTCGCGCAGTCTGCGTGTTGGCGGTGCGTCGCGATGGACCCCACGACCACGCCCACGCACACGACCCCGCACACGACCACGCCCACGACCA
>JANBOI010000050.1:0-26029 GCA_027595825.1 Coemansia biformis
ATTGCTAGGAAGGGCAGGAATGGTTTGTATACAGGCTGGCGAGTAAGCTGTTCAGAGCCGCCTGGCTCTTTACCATGGCAAGCCACGCCACCCATTGCGCACCGGCCCACCAACCCGTGTGGCCACGCAGGACGCGGTGGGCGCGGCGCGGCTCTACCAGACCAAAGCAAATCCACACAGATACCCGATGCATGGGCAGAGCCAGCGTCGCCCCTCCCCCCCCACGAACAGAGATACTGCCAGAAATGACTCCAACGCCAATATTGGCTGACCACAAACATGAACATACATTTAGAGAAGCTGGTCGTTGCAGCAACACACCCTATGAGCTGCTGTCGCCGGCACGAATCGGACCAAACTCAAAATTGCCAGTGGTTATCTGCGCCATGTCACACAGATCGAGTGTGCGTAGCTGCGCGCGCGCATACCTTACCACTGCAGCTGTCTGTAGCACAGCGCTATCGACAGGCACCAAGTTGCGCCATACTGCAGCAGCCAGTGCAGCGTCTGACCGCGCAAACCCCTCGTCGAGCGACATGACAGTTCCCTTGAACGACGAGACGAGGTCTTTGAGCGTGTCATTGACGATACGGCCAGACTTTATCCCCGATCCACGGATCTTCTGCTCTGCATCTTGGAAAAAGCTGTCTACCAATCCTTGGTTGTAGTGTTTCGCATTCGGGTCTGCGCGCACTCTCACCATGGCCAGCCACACATAGAACGACATCGTCGAGAACCACGTTTGGAACGTATCAGGAAGTCCGCATTCGTTGATCCAAAACTCCTTGTAGTCCGGGAACGCGCTGCACGCACCGTAGACCGCTCTGCCGATGGCCGGCCCTTGGTACCGCGGCAGGAACGGCTGCAAGAGCTGCCGAAGCTTGTTTGCATAGGCTTCCGGCAGCGTGTAGCGGCGCGGCGCCTTGGCCGCTTTAGGGGTGCTAGAGCTGGCTCCGCCATCCCGACCCGTGCTATACAGAGCCCGCTGGCACCTCCCGCTTGCTGCCTGCCGCTGCGCAGCGGAGAGCCATGCCTGCCGCGAGACCCGCGCAGCAACGCCCACGCGAATCATAGGGGGAAATTCGTTACAAGAGAAGAGTGTATACGGGGCGCATTGAAAGGCAAAACGGGGCACGCCTGGGGCTGTTGTCGGTTTGGCCAGAGCTCAAAACCCCATCGGCCTGATCGATGATGATCAGAGATTGGGGGCGATAGGAGCCTTGAGCGAGCCAGGCGAACGCGCATGTTTCGGTTTCCTCTCCACCTCAATTCACCACGCCATTTATCTTGCCCGGTCACGCACACGTTCCCTGCGAGTGAATCCACCAGCAATGCCGGGACTACGCCCACTGCACAGCTCGGAGTACCCGATCATTGACACCGATCCGATCTTTAGCCGGGTCATTCGGTACATGCGGCCGTCCGATTTCGCAGTTTGGCTTTTCCCGGTTGCGCTTGGGCCGTTCTACATGTACATGATGGGTAAGGCGCGAGAGTGACAGCTGTCGCTGCGGAATTAGCGAGGACTGCATTCTGGCAGGGGGGATTTGGCAGCGCCCCTCTTCCTTGGCGAACGCAGAGCAGGACGAGCCAAGGCGCTAACCGCGAGCTGGCCCCGCCTCTCCTCGTCTGCCTACTTTGTGTGTAGAGAGGTACCAGCCGACGGGACTGCCCAGAGTGCAGTATATCCGTGCATCAAAGTACGCGGCACGCCTGGGCGTTCTGGCTGGGTTCAACATGGCATACATTCGGTCATCGCGTAAGTACCAACTAGCGGAAGGCAGCGCAGCGGCGTGGACTCTGCGGCACCCGTTGCATTTGCACCTGGGCGCAGGGGGGGGGCGGTGGCACTGTCTACACTAAACGGCAAGAGGTAAAAGCGAATGGAGGGGGCGTGTGTCTGCGGTGGGCTGCTGTAGTTCGCTTCTGGGGCTTCATGGAGAACGAGCGCGAGATCAAGATGTACCGCGAGGAGTACCGGAAGCTAAAGGCGGAGGGCAAGCCCATGCACGGCACATCGTCGCTGCCGCTGCATCTCCAGCGCACAGCGGCGTCGTACTCGACAGGCGCGTTCCTGAACCTGGACGTGTTCCCGATCTACAACTTTGTCAACCACCCCTACCACGGCATGACCGAGGGCGTGATCCCAGAGCACGAGCTATAGCCATGGCCGCGCCTTCTTTGTGACATTTGTCTGCCTTCTACGCCGCCGCTCCCCTTCGTCGGTTCTGCTTTTTGCCGTGTGGCCACTGGCACTACGTTAGTTGAAAATCTGCCTCCTCCACAGCACTTCCCAGTGAGGCCATGTAAGTGCCATGAGAGTGCGCAACTAGATAAACTCCTCCATGGCCTCGACTTGCGCCATCTCCTCGCGGATCTTGGCCTTGAGCTCGGCAATGGACTCCTGCTTGTCAACGTCCATTCCAGCGTCCTGCTGGCTGCCAGCAGCAGTGCCGGCCAGGCCTTCTCCCGGCACAAACGTGTTTGCAGCGGCAGACTCGATGGCCAGGATGCTTTTTGCCAAATCGGAAAGTCCGCCGCCTTGGACCTCAAACAGTTTTTTGGCGTCTTTCCGCTCGGCCATGGTTATACGCTCAAAGTCGAGAACCAGCAGGGAGTCGGACATCCGCCAGATACACCACAGACGGGCATGGGGCTTGTGCATGACCGGATTGCTTGCAAGCGACAAATGGCGCAGCTGGGTAAAGGGCTTTAGTGGCTCCAAGTCGACCAGCTCTGCCAAGTCGTTGTTGGTCAATATAAGGGTATGCAAGCTGGGCAAGCAGGCGACCAAATCACGCTCGATAGATGCAATACGGTTGTCGGCAATGTATATGCTCTGCAGCCTTTGCAACTCTGGAAAGTTGCCCAGGATGCGAATAGAGTTGTTGCAAAAGTTGAAGGCGTCGTAGAGATCCCGCGTGGCGCCTAGGTTCTCGATGAGTGTAATGTGGTTCCCGCTCAAGTCTAGCTCGTGCTCTTTTACCGCGTTGATATAGGTGGGCAGCTTTGACAGAAACCCCGCTGTGAGCTTCATCTCCGTGCGTGTCGGCGTCCAGCACAGATGCCAGCGGTTGTTCCGGGAGCAGAATGGCAGGGGAGGGACTCTGGCGCGGCGAGCGGCGACTGCGGGCGGCGGGCGGGCGGCTGGCGACAAAACTGGTTTCAACGCTCCGAGCGGAGGCCGCTTCTATGGGTGGCGACCGGTGGCGGATCAGCGCGGATTTACTCACGGCGGGGTGTTGCTTGCCCGTGCCAGACCGCCTCAAAGCACGGGGGCGCCAAGGGGCAGGCCGGGGGGCGTGGCGGCAAGGTGGGCGGATCGACGGGCCGCCGCGCCACGCGGACATGGGGCCACAAAGGCGAGGCCCTCTAGGCGCCGGCAAAGGGCAAAGGGGGGACGGGCTGCCGGCGGCCGCCGCGATGGCATTGTGCGGGCCTGCGCCATGGCAGGGAGACGGAATCGCAGCCCGCGCAGGCCAGCGCATGATGACGTCTGCGGGGGAAAGAGTGTTCGTTGTGTCCTTTGTCCAGAGGGGCCGTCAAAGGCAGCGCGGTCTTCGGCGGCAGCGGCCGGCTCCGTCATCCTTACGCGCAAAAAGATGAAGCGGAGTGCAGGCCTGTGGATGCTAGCACCCTTGCACATGGGTACTTGACGACACGCGGCGGGCGCGCGGGAGGGGGATTGCCGCTGGCCGGCCCCGGCGGACGCGCGCGCTTCCAGCCCGGCCAGCCCAGCCCGGCACATGCAAAACCGGCTTCTCTCCACCCTCGTGCTGCACTGGCGGTTCTCTCTCTCTCTTCCCCACCTCGCAGCCTTTTCTGCTCTGCTTTTTTTCGTGCCTCCCCCACACGCGTCCCCCACTCTTTCCCACTTTCTGGGGGGAACCACCGCGGTTCCTCGGTCCATTGTCCAGCCCGCTCCAGCAGACCCTCTCGCCGCCACGACTCGTGGCCGCCGGCCGGTCCTGTCCGCCCCCACACTAAACGCAGCTGCCACACAAGCACATGATGCGCGGCCCAGCATCGTCGCTTCTCGCAGCGCTGCTGGCGGCGCTGCTGGCAGCCCTGGTGAGCGCCTTGCCAGCCACCAACCCCACAGGCGTAAACCTACTAGATGGGGTCTCGGACGCGCCTATCGAGGGCGCCTCGGCGGGCGGAGTCGATATGGTGGGGGGCCCCGGCGCCGGCGTGGAGCCGATACCCAAGGGCAACTCGTCGTGCTCTATCGGTTGCGGCGTCGGCATCGGCATCGGCTGCCTGGCCGCCGCGGTGCTGATTGTGTTCACTGTCATCATGGCGCGCCGCCACAAGCGCAGGCTGCGCACACTCTGGCAGCAGCGGAGATGGCTGTCCACGCACAAGGACCTGCCTGACAAGCCCGTCCCCGCGCCGCCGCCGCCGAGCAAGAACTAGGCACGCTCCCACCATCTCTACTCTGCACATACTCAAGCCAGTCTTTGCCGCCGCCCTGTCCCGCACACGCAGACGCCGGCCCCCCTTCCAGGAAGCACGTTTCGCCTACTTTCTTTGCACTGTCTTTGCTATGCTCCGTCTCCTCTGTGGGCGCGATAATGTATTGTCGGCAGTCGGCGCCCTGTGGGGCACTGGCAAAGATGTCCCGCCACAGCGGCAGAAGCAGAGGCAGGCGCTGCCGTCTAGTGCTTGTTCGCAAAGATGGCCAGCAGCGTGGCCCAGACCGCCGCGGGCTTTTGCGCTGCGTCGACCTTTTCCAGGATGCCGCGGCTGCGGTAGTACGCAGCCACGGGCGCAGTCTGCTTGTGGTAGGTGGCCAGCCGCTTTTTCAGGGTGTCCTCGTTGTCGTCCGACCGCTGGATCAGCGGCTCGCCGGTGACGTCGTCCGCCATGGGCTGCTTGGGCGGGTTGAAGATCCGGTGGTACGAGCGGCCCGACTGCGGGTGGATCAGGCGCCCGGTGATGCGCGCCACCAGCAGGCTGTCCTCGATGACCAGCTCCACCGCGTGATCCAGGCTCTGCCGGCGCGTGTCCAGCATCTCGTCCAGCTTCTCCGCCTGCACCACCGTGCGCGGGAACCCGTCCAGGATAAAGCCCCTCCGGCACTCCTGGTTGTTTTCCAGGTTGTCCTTGATCATCCCGACCATGATCTCGTCGCTCACCAGCCCGCCCGCGTCCATGATCTTCTTTGCCTCCTTCCCCAGCGCGCTTCCGGATGCCACGGCCGCCCGCAGCATGTCCCCGGTCGCCAGGTGGCACGCGCAAAACTGCTCCGCGATACGCGGCGCCTGCGTCCCCTTGCCTACACAGATAAGCGGCCCCCCAGACGCTGCGCACACACTATCAGCACGAATGCCTCTCTGGGAGCCTGTAGCGGCTCCTCCCACCCGTGCCTGCCTGTTGCCATCTACTTACCCGAGCCGGGCGGGCCCATGATGACCATGCGCAGGGCCTTGGGCAGCTTGAGGTCGTCGGTGCTCGCCATTGCTCTGGTTCTACTTGGGACTGGGGAAGGGGGGCAGGTTTGCGCCAAAGAGACGAAAGGGGAGAGCGGGAAGAGTGTAATTAGCACGACGCGGCAGGTGTGAATCCAGGAAGCGGAAAAGAGAGAGCGAGGGGCGAGCGTGAGACGTGCGATAGCACCTCGCTCCTGTTGATTGCAGGGCTGGCCCAGAGCCCGTCCGGCTGCCAGCGCCCCTCTGGGCAGGCGGGCCAATCACCGGCGGCCCGAATTACCCGGGGGCCCGGGAGTGTGACTGCTCATGGCCTGGGCCTGGGTGGTGGCTCTGGTACTCGGGACAAGCCAGTAGAGAAACGGAAGGAGGGGAACAGCGGGTGGTTCTAGGGCCAGTGCTTCTGGTAGAGCTTGTTGAGCACGCTCTGGAAGCGGGTGAGAAACACGTTGACGTGGGCCTTGGTGAGCGTGAGCATGGGGCGGAAGCGGACAGTCTCCTCGCCCGAGCCGCCCATGTTGACTCCCTCGTTGCGCATCAGCTGGAGCAGCTCTGCCCGAATCTCGGACGTCGGGCAGTCGAATGCCAAGAACGTGCCCTGGCCACGCACGTTGGTGACCACGCGGTGGTAGCGGACAGCCAGCGGCTTCAGGTGCTTCAGCATGTACGCGCCAGTCTCGTTCACCTGCTTGACGAGTCCGTGCTCCGCCACCTCGGCCACAATCGCCTTGGCAATCAGCGCGCGCGGGATGTCGCCCAGCCACGTGTTGAAGTTGCGGCCCGGCTGCTCGGGCACCATCTCGCGCGTGTGGAAGAACCCGGCCGCCTGCATCTTCTTGGAGAACGTCACCATGTCGGGCGGCGTCGGCAGCTCCCACTGCTCGTGGGCCCAAAAGGTGCCGGTTGCGCCGCACCCCGTCTGCACCTCGTCCACAATAAGCAGCACATCGTGCTCCTTGGTGATCCGCCGCACGCCGCGGAAGAACTCTGCCGACGCATGGCGGTCTCCGCCCTCGCTCTGGATCGGCTCAATAATCGCTGCGGCAATCGGCATTGGGTTGCTGCGCAGTATCTGGTCCAGCTCCTCCAAGCACTGCTTCTCCTCGGCGGCGTTCTCTGCCTCGTACTTGTCCAGCGGGTACCGAAGCTGTGGGAACGGCGCCCTCGGCCACTTGAACGCGGGTATGTCCAGCTTGTGCAGTGCCTTGGATCGCGTGGCACTCAGTGCTCCAAATGTCCGCCCATGGAACCCAAGAGAAAACGACAGGATCGCAACTTCCGGCGAGCCCGGCGTCTTGTTGTCCATTACCGACACCAGCTCCTCTTCGGTGAACCCGCGGACGCCGCGCTTCTTGCGCGCATAGTGCATAACGGCCGCCTTGAACGCCAGCTCGTTGGCATCCGACCCATGGGCGGTAGTAAACACCATGTCCAGCCCGGCTGGTCGAACCTTTACAAACGAGTCTTCCAAAAGCCGCGCCCAGTCGTTGGCCGGGAACACACCCAGAGCCGGACGGTTTGCCAGTGCAACGGCCATGTGCGGATCACTCGCAGCCGCCAGTATCCTCGGGTTGTTGTATCCAACGGGGATCGATGCGATCTGGCAGTACATGTCCAGCAGCGTGTTGCCGTCGGCGTCCACAATATAGTTGCCCACCGACTTGGTGTAGTCGCCCACAAACAGCGCCGCCCGCGTGTCCTGCAGCTTTGCTAGCTTCCGCAGCGCGCTCTTTGACGCTGGCCCGGGCACCGAGTCTGTCACGACCGTCGGCTCCGTGGGCTCGACAAGCTGCGCCATCGTCCGTGTGCTGAGCTGCCTGAGCTGCCTGGTCGCAATAGAGAGCGTGGTCCTCGTCAGCCTGGTCAGCGCCATGGCCTGGGGGGTGGGGGTGGCAGGCGGTAACGAGCGAGAAGAGGGGGTCAGCGATGGCCCTCGATGTCCGGGAATACGCGAAACGCCGCCGCCCTTTTATACCCCGCGCCTCGCCCCGCCCCGCCTCGCTTGGCCGGGATCAGGGGCGGGAGGCGAGACTCGGAAGCACTCCCTATACGCTTCAGCCGGTGATTGCGAGGGCTTGCTGCAAAGGTCAGTTGTTCCACACCCCCTCATCCATCCATCTCTGGCCCCTCCGCCAGCCGCCCGCCCCGCCCCGTGCGACGCGGACTCGCCAAGACGACCCGGTTCGTCCAGAAGATGTTCTGCCACGCGACCTGCGAAAGCCAAACGCAAAAGGCGCAGGGAAATGGCCACGGGCCAGGCCAGCCAGCTCCCACACGCGCACGCCCATGCCGCCCCGTGGCACAGCGGGCGGTTGTTGCAGTAGTTACAGGTTTTCTCAGGTCACCTAGAGACATCTTGCCTGACGCACAAAAGAGGAGGACACTATCCTGCTACTCGTGGTCGTCTTTGGAAAGGCCGTCCTTGACCCGGACAAACAGCTTGGCCATACGCTCCACGAGCCTCATGGCGCCCAAATCAGTCATGTTGGTCCAGATCTTTTGAAGGTAGTTCATCTGCACGCCGTTTTGCCAGCTCTCGGCATACTTTCGAGTCATGTTCCAGCCCGGCTTAGTAATGACTTTCAAATACTCGCCAAAGTCATCCCGCCACCCTAGTATCGCCTGGTCCATAGGGACAATCTTCATCAGCCGCTGCTGGTCATTGTCGCTAAACATCTTTGGCCTTGCGGCTTGGCTGATAATATGCAGATCTCTATACCTTCTGTGATTCTCAGTTCCAAGGATCGTCATCACCTGCCACCGCTGCGTCCATTGTCCATACCACTTTTCCGACCATCCAACGTCTCCTTTGTGCACTTCTCGCCGATGCTCATGGACAGCCTTGGCCAAGGCCTGAGACATATGCTCAAAACAGACCGTCCGCCCGACTATAGGCTTCTTCAGCTCCGAGACAAAGTCCTTTGTTGCGATGCTGTCTCCAAAGATGATGCACAGTGTGCTGTTCGTCTGGTCGTTGTCGGTTTGCCTTGTGTTTGCTGGTGTCTGCGTCCGCATCACTTCATCCCACGTCGGCGCCCGCATACGAGGTGCCTTGGCACCCCCTTCTGCCACGCCGGGCCTGCTCGGATTCGGCTCGCCGTCAGTCGAGGCCATTGAATGCGCGTTCCGCTTAGTCGTGCCACGAGAAGCTGTAGGGCTGGTGCGGTTAGGTCTAAATTGCGCAACGCATGAGGGGGGAAGCTATAGACAGGCGCGCGCGTGTATTTGCAGTGCGAAGAAAAGAAGAGGTGAAAGGGCCGGACCAAAATCGAACTGGCGAAAGACGGAAAGTGGTGCCACACAACTGCTTGGGCCTATCGGCCTCCGACCATCAGCTGGCACCACTGCCCCGTCAACCCAACCACGTGATCTAATCGGAGAAATCCTGGATGTCATCCTCGGCCAGCGCCTGCTGCTGCGGAGGCGGCGGCGGCGGTGCCAAGGGCGGTCCGCCGTGCACCGTGGCAGCGGCCAGGCGCTGGGGCAGCGCGTCAGCCGCACCCCCGGGTGTCGCCAGACGCGCCAGCTGTAGCCGTGCCCCGCTCCCCTGCAGCGTGCCGCGGCCGATCGCAATCCGGGCCCAGTACGGCAGGGCGTCCGGCACCAGACCCGAGTCCGCAAGCCGCAGCCCGTCCAGGCGCAGGACCCCCGCACACGCCTCGTCGCGCAGCAGCCTGCTGTTGGCCATGCGCTGCCTGTAGTTTTCAAAGAACGCCGGCTTGCGGAACGTGGCCATTGCTCGGCGCCGGCTCTCGCCGGGCGTGGGCCCTGCGGCATCTGCAACGGGCAGACGGTCCCGAGCATGCATGTATCCTCGCACAGACATCATGGCGCCATAGAGATCCGCCGCGCCTGTGCCTGCGCCGCCACGCCCGCTGCTCGCCACTGCATCAGCGTCGCTGAAGCCCCCGGCCGCCTCCGCCGCCTCGCCAATGTGCGAGCAAAAGTCGGGATAGTTTTCGTGCACGTACAGCTCGAAAGTGCCAATGTCCATCGGCAGCCGATCCAGCACTTCATCCGGGTCCGATTCCAGCTGGCCACGCGCGCTGCCGTTGAGCGCTGGCCCGCGCTTGGCGTACAGCACCTTGCCCAGCGCATGGAACGTGTCCAGTGCGGACCGCCGCGCTTCGCCCACGTCCATTGCAGCCAAACCGCCCACATCCACTGCCTGGGCGCCGCCGCCGCGCCGCCGCCGCTTCCGGTCCGCTGCCGGGCCAGAGGCCTCGCCGGCCGCCACCTCGCCTCCGGCCAGCGCCAGCTGCAGTTTGGTGACAGCCAGCCGCAGGTCGCCCTGGCACTCCTCCGCAATCGCCTTGATGGCAGCGGTGCTCGCAGGTGTGAACTTGGCGCCCCGAGCACTAGTCCCCTGGCCGCTGCGGATCTGAAGGATGCGCCGAAGGCCCTTGGCCATAATGGTCGGCGCAACCGCATTGAACCGAATTGTCTGGCAGAATGCCGAGTTGTAGACCGCACTCGGCAGCACGTCGGTCGCGCTCCACACCGAAATGTCCGAGTGGCTCCCAGTGTCGTGCTCGCGCAGACGACGGACAGCGCGACGCGCGCCATCGTCCTCGAGCACCTGCTGCGTTGCAAACGACTCGGTGACCACAACCACCATTGGGAAGGAGCGCCGCGCAGGAATCGCGATAAACCGCATCAGCGCCGCGCGGAACGACTCGCGTGTATCGCGGTGCCCAATGTTTGGGATATCGTCGACTAGGATCAGCTTGCCGCACTGCGGCGACGCGTCAACAGCGGCCCCGGTCGAGGGCTGCAGCGCAAGCGACGAGTATCGCTCGGCCTGCATCAGGAACTCCTCGAACCGGCGCACCACGCCCACACCATCCTCCGCCAGCTGTCCGGCTTCCGATATCCGCCCGCTGAGCGGGTTGATCCACTCCAGGATGTCCAGGCCCAGCTCCCGCGCGAGCACACGCACGCAGGTCGACTTGCACGATCCCGCGGGGCCCTCCACGACCAGTATGCGAAAATAGTCGGCACCGTGGCTGCCGCGTCCCGCTGCCGCTTCGGCCGCCAACTCAAGCCATCCGCGCACCTGCGCGATCTTTGCCGAGTGCACCGACAGCTCGGCCACGGTGGCCGGCTCGTACTGCTGCCACCACAGCTGGCCCTCGCCGCTTGCGTCGCTGCCAGTCTGCGGCCGCGCAAGCTTGAATCGCGGCCGGTCCGACAGCGCTCGCCGCCTCTCGGGGTCTTGCGAGGAGGCAAACTTTTGCGAGCTAAGCGGCCGACGCCGCTGGGACGCCGCTGCGGACTGGCTGGACGCGTCATCCGGCCAGTCAACGGCCGTGGAGCTGCTGGCAGGGTTCGCATCCCGTCCCTTCGGCTCCTGCTGCGGCTGTGTTAGCTCGTTGAGCAGCGCCTCCAGATCACTGTCATACTCGAGGTCTATATCAAAGTCGTCGCTGTCGGCGTTGTCGGCATCGGCTTCGCATTTGCGCGGCGCCGGCTCGGGCGACGAGTGCACTTCGACGGCGCCGCTGTGCACCGCGTGGTCCTTGGCTTGCGACGGCTGCGGCTACAGGCGCTCCAACACAGCAGGTCCGCGTGTCCCAGTCGGTTAGCGCGGGAGCACGGCTAGGGGGGCCGCTTCGAGCTCAAATTCGAACCAGCTGCGGACGCCCTACCTTGCACGCCATGTGCAGCACACGCGCGCGCGCTACGGCCACGGCACTCCCGCGCTGGTGGTGGTGGTGGCTGCGGCTGCGGGGAGGAGACGGCGCAGAATTGGGACGGCGTGGCCCCAGACGAGCAGAAACGGAAAGCGCCGAAATTACGAGCAGCCGAGAGTGGAAAGGAAAGGGAGACGAGGAAACAGAAGCTGTATTGTCGCGGATGAAGCGGGGGCCTCCTCGGGAGTTTGGCGGCCATCGCGCCCACCACCGAAAAACAAGTAGAACTAGCTGGTGACGTCGAGCGACTGCTGCGTAACCAGCAGGCTGTAGAGCCCCTTGAGGGCGAGGAGCTCGTCGTGGGAGCCCTGCTCGACGATGCGGCCCTGGTTGAAGACGATGATGCAGTCGGCGTTCTGGATGGTGCTGAGGCGGTGGGCGATGGTGATGGTGGTGCGCCCGTTGGCGGCGCTGTCGAGCGCGTTCTGGACAAGTTTCTCGCTCTGCGAGTCGAGCGCGCTGGATGCCTCGTCGAGCAGCAGGATGGTCGGGTTGCGGATCAGCGCGCGCGCGATGGCAATGCGCTGCTTCTGGCCGCCCGAGAGCTGCCCGCCGGTCTGGCCAATGCGCGTGGCATAGCCGTCGGGCAGGTCCGCTACGAACCCGTGGATGTTGGCCTGCTTGGCCACCTCCTCGATCTCCTGCTGCGTGGCATCAGGCCGCCCGTACGCAATGTTCTCCGCGATCGAGTAGTCAAACAGCACGGGCTCCTGTCCGACCAGCGCCAGGTTGGCGCGCAGCGAGGCCACGTTCCACTCGCGCACGTCCGTGTCCTCGACGCGGACGCTGCCCGCCAGCGCCTCGTACAGCCGCTGCACCAGCGCCACCACCGTCGACTTGCCCGACCCGGACGGGCCGACCAGCGCGATCGTCTGGCCCGGCTTGGCGTTCAGGCTGATGCCGCGCAGAATGGACGCGCGTGCACGCGTCGGGTACGAGAAACGCACCTGCGACAGGGCCACGTCGCCTGCGCCGCTCTTCGCCACGCCGTCCGGCGACTCGGCATCGATGTTTGGTATGCTCCGGATCGTTTCAAGCAGCTTCTCGGACGCGATGAGACCCTTGGTGAGCGTGCCCGACTGCTGCGCCATCATGCCCAGCGCAATTGCCGAAAATACAATCGCGTACATGACGCTGAACATGTCCGTGACCGTGATGTAGTTGCTCAGGACGAAGCGCGAGCCGACAAAGAACGCCAGGCAGTAGACCAGGAACATGGTCGACTGCGCAAACCCGTAACCGAGCGAGCCGACGACGTGGTTCTTGATGGCGCGACGGTAGGGGTCGGCGCTGTTCTCGCGGAACTGCGTGATAAAGGTCACTTCGCGGGTCAGCGTGGCCACGGTGCGGATGTTGGCGACGGTCTCGGAGGCCTCCTGCGAGGCCTTCTCGTACGCGTTCTTCATGGCCTTGGTCGTCGCGTAAACCGACATGCCCTCAAAGTAGAACGCCAGCACGAGGAACGGCAGCGTGGCCAGGATGACGAGCGTCAGGCGCCAGTCAAAGGTGAACGCAATGGATATACCCGCGACCATTGAGGCGACGCCGGCAATGAACGCCGGGAACGCCTCGCCAATGGTCTTGTTGAGATCGTTGGCCTCGGTGGCCAGCCGGGCCGTCAGCGCGCCCGTGCCGTTCTCCTTGCGGTCAAAGAACTCGGCGTCCTGTCGCACCATTGCGCCAAAGACGTCGTAGCGCACGTTGAAGGTGATCCTCTCGCCCGCCCGCATAAAGCAGAGGCAGCGGCCGCCCACGGCAAGGAACGCCACGCCGGCAAACATGAAGAAGAGCCCCGCGTACAGACCCACCTTCTTCCTCTGCTCGTCCAGGTCCGTGAGCGCTATTGCGACCAGCATGCGCGAGAACACGATCGAGAAGCACGGCAGCGCGGCTCCGTCGATAATGGACAGGAACGTGCCAGGGATGAACGCCAGCGCGTACCGCCAGTGCATCCTGATCAGCCTTGGCAGCGAGCTGAGCCCGCGCCGCTGGAGCGCCTTGTCCACTGCGGCCTGCCGCTTCCGGCCCTCGTCGCTGTGCGGGTCGACCTCGCCCTCGCCGTCCTCGCCGTGGGCGCTGTCCTCCGACACGCCGGTGCCCGAGCGCTGGATCGACACGCGTTGGGCGACCGGCACCGCGTCGTCCGACACGGTCGAATCGGTGTCCGCCTCGTGCTCGCGCACGCCCTTCTCCAGCTCCTGGCGCAGCTGCTGCGCCTCGACCAGCCTCGCGTAGGCGCCGCCCCGCGCAACCAGCTCATCGTGGCTGCCCGACTCGAGCACCCGGCCCTTGGCAACGACGCAGATGACGTCGGCGTCCTTGATCGTGCTGAGGCGGTGGGCAACGGTGATGGTGGTGCGGTTGGCCGATGCGCGGTCCAGGGCCTCCTGCACGACGCGCTCGGCCGCCGTGTCCAGGGCGCTCGTGGCCTCGTCGAGCAGCAGGATGGTCGGGTTGCGGATCAGCGCGCGCGCAATCGCAATGCGCTGCTTCTGGCCGCCCGACAGCAGCGCACCGCGCTCGCCGCACATGGTCTCGTAGCCATCGGGCAGTGCCGAGATAAAGTCGTGCGCGTTCGCGTCCTTGCAGGCCTGGATCACCTGCTCGCGGGTGGGCTCGTCGCCGTCGACTGCGCCCCAGATGATGTTCTGGTAGATGGTCTGCCCAAACAGGACCGGCATCTGCATGATCACGCCGATCTGCTGCCGCAGCGACCGCACGTTGTACTCGCGCACGTCGACGCCGTCCACGCGCACAACGCCGCTCGTCGGGTCGTAGAACCGCTCCACCAGCGAGACCGTGGTTGACTTGCCGCACCCAGACTCGCCGACCAGCGCCACGCGCTGGCCCGCACGCACGCGCAGGCTGAGCCCCTGTAGCACGGGCACATCCGGGCGCGTCGGGTAGTTGAAGTGCACGTCCTCCAGCTCGATCTCGCCGCGGATCCCATCGGCCTTGCGGCCGGTCTCCGTGTCGACGGCGTCGATGGGCGACTTGCGGTCGATGACCTGGTACACCTTGACCGCGGCGCCGCGCGCGCTGGCCACGGCCGAGATGCTCGGCGCAGCATTGCCCAGCGCAAACCCGCCAATGATCAGCGCAAAGAACGCGTTGAGCACGTCCTTGGGCTCCATCCGGCCGTCGCGCACCAGCTTGCCGCCGTACCAGAATCCGAGCGCGTAGACGCCGTAGATGCTAAACATTATGAAGCCCATGCATCCGCCGACCACCCACGACTTGCGCAGGCCAGCCGCGCGCGCGGCCTGGATCTTCTCGCGGAAGCGCGCGAGCTCGCGGGCCTGGCCGCCAAAGGCCATCACCGTCTTTATCGACGACAGAACCTCATCAGCCACGCTGCCGGCGGAGGCGTACGCGTCCTGGCCGCCCGCGGTGTCCTTGGCCAGCAGGATTCCCATCAGCGACGCCGAGCCGGCCATCAGCGGCAGCACCGACAGCACCACCAGCGCCAGCCGCCAGCCCTTGACGAAGGCCAGGATCAGGCCCGCGAGGAACGTTGCCACGTACTGGATGACAAAGCTGAACTTTTCGCTGATGCCCTCCTGCACCAGGTTGACGTCGCCCGAGATGCGCGTTGTTAGCTCGCCCGTCGACAGCTCGTCGAACCACCCGACGTTCTGGCGCAGAATGGCCACATAAAACTTGTCGCGGATCCGCTTGCCGATGCGCTCCGACGTGATGGCCCACAGCATCTTCTGGATGGTCGCCGCCACCCACATGGCCATGCCCAGTGCAAAAAAGTACCAGCAGTACCTCCTCGTCTCGCTGTTCAGCCTGTCCCTGTCGGCCTGCGAGCCCCCGTCCGCAGTGATGTTGAACTCTAGGAAGTGGCCGAGCAGCTCCGAGAATATCAGCGTCATCAGCGGCATTGCCACGCCGGCAACGCACGCCGCCACTGTGCCCACCACCAACAGCAGCTTGTCCCGGAGATCAGCGAACCGAAACAGGTGGACCAGCGACACCATCGGCGTCGCCTCCTTGGCCGGCTTCTTGGCTGGCTTCTTGTCGCCAAACGGCCAGCGCTTCTTGCGCGGCGCCGGCTCGTCTCCGCGCTTTTCGTCTCCGTCCGCGTCGGCGCCCGCACTCGACGCGGGCCTCGACGCTAACACCGACACATCTTCCTTGGCGGGCTGGTGCTCGGGATACCCCGCGCCCTTCTGGGGCGCAGGCACCGCGCTGCCCTTGTCGCTCCCGCTTGTCGAGCCCTCCATCCGTCGCTAGCAAAGCGCGCTTTGCAGATCGGGCGAGAGAACGCTCTATGGAGAAGCAGAAAATATAGGTGATGGCAGCTTAGCAAATCGGGTGCTTCAAAGAAGAAAGCTGTCCTTGGCGCCAAAGCTGCTGGCCGTGACAGAGAGATGCTGGAATCACATCCGGGGCTGCAGGGAGGGAGGAGACTGGCTATATTGCACCTGGTCCCACCCCCAGCCGCAACCTCGCGCGCGCCTCCCCAGTCAGCTCCTCCTATCAGGACGCAATGTCGCCTCTCCCGGCTGGCGGGGCATCCTTCGCCACAATGTAAACAAGCGCAACAATACCTCTTGGTCTGTTTTGTGGGCGGCGTCGACACGAGAATAAAGCAACCCAACTGGCACCAAAAGAGCAGTACGCAGCGGCAACAATGATATAGCGAGCCCCCCGAGGGTGCAAGCGGTCAGTACGAAATCGGGGGGAGGCTGGGAGGGCGACTGTCGAGATGGAGAGAACAGCATCAGCGCGTGGCATGTCGTGCTGTTTTTGTCCCTGGTGCCTGAAGGAGACGATCGGCCAGGCCTCGCAAATCGTGGCCGCAGTCGAGCCGGAAAGGAACGCTTGGCACTCCGTCCTTTGTGATTGGCCGTGCCTGTATTCCAGCTGCCAGATGCCTGATTTCGATGGGGCCGAAAGGGGGCTTTTCCAGAAACGCTCGGAGCCGGGCTCGGATCCTCCGTGTGGCACGGCCGTTCCACGCAGAAGCCATGCACCATGCACGCGCTGATGGTAATTAGCGGTGTCGGGGTGCTCTTTGCGTCACCCCCGATTACCGTGAGCGGGCACGGGGCTGGCGACATGCGCCGTTGCCGCTGCAGTGTCGGTCGGCACTTTGCACGCCCCGTGTCCTCCAGAGCGCCTTGTCCCGCTGCTCGGCCGCTGCTCTGCCGCCGCCGCTCCCCCGGGATCAGCGGCTGCGGTGGCCGCAGCGCGCAGTTCCAGCCGCATAATGTCTGGCGCCCCGCCCCTCTGCTCGCTCCCCTGCCCCCCTCCAAGCAAATGTGCACCCACCCTGCTGCCTGTCCACCACGCCACGTGAGACGGGCGTGTCCAGCGGGCACGCCGTTTGTAGCAAAGAGCAGGCGCGGGCACGCCCAACCTTTATGTACACATCCGCAAAGAAGACCAAAAACGGGGGCATACATTCGGCCGACACTTCCCCCCATCCCTGCGGGTAGCGGCGGACAGCGACCCCTTTTGTGGCTTTCTAGCAAGTAGCGGCGCCCCTTGGCCCACTGGTGGCAGGGTTAGCCGTCGTTGGGGGCCCGTGACACTGCCGGCTTGCCACTTGCAAGCGCCGAGCTAGCAAGCATGCAAAATGGGGCAGGGCTCATGCGTCGCCCCATCCCGGGATGCCCCAGGATTTTGTCGTGCTAAGCTGGACAAAGAATACATGTTCGCTTGTAGAGCTGGTATAAAAATCGTGGGCGCCACCCACTTTTGTTTCGTTCTTCGTCCACACCACCATCCATCCGTCAGCCTTTCCACCCGATACCTCTCTCTTTGCCGATTTGCATACCAAGCTCTCCAATGGACAATGTCGCGGACCTGACGTTTACAATTTCGACAGACTACGAGGCAAAATAATACACATTCCCCGGTACAACAACGCTGTTAACGATCGTGGAGATGATTAGAATCCCCAGCAATACTGAGCCAGTGCTGTGCAACGGCCATCCATACAACCCCAACAGTAGTTTATTGGATGTTAAAGTTGACGAGTACAAGCTCCTGAAGATTACAACTCGCATGATTTAAAGGACAACCAAGTAGTTGGGCTTTAGCTGCAAATGGCACCTGGTGGCTGCCAAGCCCACCCTGGCTGGTAGTCGGTCTGTTGTGTCTGCGCGTTCAACTAAGCCACAGCCCATGGCCACAGTCGTCTCAGTGATGCAGAACTGTCTGTTATTCCAGCGCCAACAGCGAGAGCCTGTTGCATACTTTTTCATTCGCATTGGTTACTGGCGATGTAACCACAGGCATGAGTGCTATTTAGGGCGCCCCTTGGATCCTAGCGTCTCTTCTCTTTCCTTGGCTTTCAATTTGAGCTGACACACCCATGCCACGTAACACGAACTATAGCCGCCTCGTGTGAGCATGGTTGCAGTGTGCAGGCATTCTGTTGTAGACTCCATTGCGGGTGGAATAAACGGTTTGTGAAAAGCACAAGTGACACTAAAGAGTCGTGTATCTAACCAGCTATCGAATCTGCCTCCCGACCGACGCCAACCATGCCCGCAAACTCCCTTCTGAACCAACGCACAATATTTTGCATGGCACAGTACCTACGATATTGGCAAGACACCATTACAACGCGCCAGAGAACATGACGTTCATTCGTCGAACCGCCAGCCGGTGGCGATCCGCAGAGTCCCATCCGGAGGCGGCAGCGTGCTAGTGTGCATTCTTTTGTTTCACTGGAGGCGGGTCGGCTGTTTCTCCGCAACGGACACCCCGCCCTCCTGTGGCCACGCAGCATCCGGCGCCGACTGCCAAAGTCAGGTGTGCATCAGCCCCACTGCCCGCGCGGCATGGCACGTGTGGCCCGGGGGGTCCAGGCGGTGTGCAATGCGCCCACCTGGCAATGCCCGGCTGCCAGACACGCGTAAAGGGCGACCGGCTGCCCCCCCGTCATCCTTCTCAGCAGCCAAGAAGCGGCCCATTTTCGGTAGGCATCCCAGTCATCCTTTCCAGCTGCTAGCTTGTGGCTACACTGCGCCATCGCACAGCGCTGCGGCCCGCCTTTGGTGGTCGATGACGTATCTGGTCTGCTGCTTTGCCCGTGGGGTTGCCGGCTGGCCGCTCGTGGACACCACGCTGGTGCACACGCAAGATGGGAGTGGGCGCCGCTTCGTTGCGTCATCCCAAGCTGGCCCCCAGACTTTGGCGCATCAACGTAGAATACAAGTGTATGCTTGCCTGCTGGTCGGGCAGGTATAAAACGAGCGCCGGCGCGCGCACCACCACCCATTCGCCATCCGCCCACCATCCACCCTCCATCCCCGCTCCCCCCCGCCTTGCTAACCAACACAGTACTCAAGAAACAATGAATGTCTCGTTCAATCTCGATGCTCCCAACCATAAAGGCCAGATGGCTTTCTCTGCCGTGAGTTCTATGGGCGAGTTTGTGGAGACGATAGCCATCAACGACAACGAGGAGATTGTCAGTTGCAACGGCATACCCTACAACCCGAGCATGACTCTCATGCAGTATGGAGTTAGGAATGGCACGACACTGACCATTGTAACAGCCCGGAGAACCGACTCCTGATGCGTACGCCCGCCGTTCGCCAACGAGTTGCGGGACAGGTAGCCCCCACAGAAGGCTGCCCGTAGGACAGTCGTACGCTAGTGTCCACTCTTCCGCTTTCTGGCGTTTGGCTCCCAATAAACCGTGCATATTAGCAAAGTTGGCGCTGTTGGTGTCGCTGGAGCTGGAGCTGGAGCTAGAGCTGGATGCTCTCCCAGCCGTGCGCCGATACCACCCCCCACCAATCAGATGTGCACCCCACTTTTGCTCGGTGGTCTTTGGCTTCACCGGCCCATGGGGGAGGAAGGGCCCACGGCGTGGATTGCAGAATTGTGGCCTTTGGCGGCGGCGGCAGCGCGCGGACTCAACTGCCGAAGTCTCGCACGCGCACCCGCTACCTGGCTCCCTAGCCGATTGCTCATCGGCTTCTCCGCTGACGCAATAGGTCACGAGCAGTGGTGGTGGTGGAGTGGTGCACAGCGCACTCGGCCGTTTGTTACAAAGAGAGCGCCTGGAAAAGCCCGGCGGTCGGGATTGCGTAACGGGCAGCTGGATGCCGGACCCTTTGCGCCTTCCCTTTGGCACTGCGTCATCGATTATGTCACCGGTGGCCGGGTTTGCCGGCTTCGGCACATGTTATGTGACTGCCCCACGTCATCTCGCCAAGGCGTAGCCCAAGGCATAGCCCAGCGAATAAAAGTGCGAGGACGCATGCTAGATTGTCCGGCAGCCTTAAGATGAGTGCATGCGACGCATTCCTACCCGGCCTTCGCCTTTCCTTCCATTCCCTACCCACCGACACTACCGCCTAGCCCACCAACCATGTCTACCGACCCGGAGCACTCTGCGATATTCCAACTCTCGGTCTTTGGTTTCCAAGTTCAATCCAGCTGTCCTACCGGTATGACCATCTCCAGCTTTATCGAACAGATCCACTCTCTCGAGGCCTCCATGATCCGCAGCTGCAACGGCCTTCAATATGTGCCAGACAAGCTTGTCATAGACTATGTCAGCGAAGGCGGGGAAAACAAGCTGGACATTGTTGTCCATGCGCCCAATAACCAAGAGTCCGACCACTAGCGTGTGGTACGCCGTCGCCAGGCCGCCAGCATGCGGCGCCCCCAGTAGATGCTGTCGCTTTCGGGCTTCCCTGTCCAGGTTGCACTGCCTTCATGCGCCATATCCACGTTCCCCGCGGTCATGGGGAGGGCGGCCGCAGCACGGGTAGTGCCAGCGCACTGCTTGCAGCGACACCGCCGACCGTGAGAGCGCCCATTGCACAGTCAAGAGATACGGCCAGCCCTGATGCGCATATCGGATCACTTGACGGGAAGAATCTTTTGCCGCGCTTCCATGCTGGCTCACCAAGACTCGGCCCCAGCAAATCTCAATCCGCTTTCTTGCCTCTCCGCACCCCCATTCTCGGCACGGTAATTCAGCCCCCCCTCTTCTCTCGCTTAGCTCCTCCTAATGGCGACTGCGAGGCGGCCGGCCTTGCAGGGCGAGCCGGGGCTTCAGAGCAAAATCTTATCGGCATGTAGCGGGGCCGTGGTGACCTCGCTGCTCATGACGCCGTTTGACGTGGTCAAGACGCGCCAGCAATCGCAGACACTAGTGCGCGCCAATGCCGTTGTACCACGAGAGTGGAGCGGGATTCGGCCTTGGGTGCCCAGGAGTGCGCGACACCTAGCAGAGTCGTCGCCGTCCCTGTACTCGTGTCGATGCGACACCAAGAGTGCCAAGGGCTTGCTGCGACGGCTTGACCTGCGGGCCACAGCGTCACTCTGCCTGTGCCCCGATCCGGCGTCTGGTAGCGGCGAGCTGGGAAAGCGGACCACATTCTTTACTGCGAGCACTGGCGCTGGGCGGGTGGCTGAGGCATGGCGGCAGCTGTATAGTGGGCTGCAGACGCGCGGCTGGCAGGCGACACAGGCCGGGTCGCTGGCGGTGCCGGCGACGCGGGTGGCAGACGACCGGATCAAGGGCACGCTGGCGGGCATGCGACACATCGCGCACAACGAGGGCCTCCGGACGCTGTGGCGCGGGCTGACCCCCACGCTCGTGGCGTCTGGCCCGTCCACGGTGATCTACTTTGTGGGCTACGACTACTTGCGGCAGTGGATGGGCCGGCAGATGCGGAGCAGGAGCAGCGTGGCGCCGTACGAAAAGTACGCGTCGTTGGTTGCGGGGTGCACAGCACGCACGTTTGCGGCGACCGCGATATCCCCGCTCGAGCTGGTGCGCACGCGGGTGCAGGCGTCGCCGGCGCACAACGTCCGATCCGTTCTCGCCGACATCTCCCACGAGATCCGCGGTGGCGGAGTCCGGATTCTGTGGCGTGGCCTGGTGCCTACGCTGTGGCGCGATGTGCCGTTCTCGGCGATCTACTGGTTCGGGTACGAGCGGTGGCGGGAGGACGTGTACGAGCCGCTGTTTGCGCAGCAGCTGGCTGCGGGCGCAGAGGCCGATATGGTTTCACGACTGGCGGTTGCGTTCTGCTCGGGCGCGTCCAGCGGCGCTGTGGCTGCTGCCGTTACCATGCCGTTTGACGTGGCCAAGACGCGCCGCCAGATCGAGCACTATACAAGTAGCAAGCACCAGCAGCCTCCCCGCCAGTCGTCGCTGGCGCACGTTGTCCGCCAGATAATGGTAGCCGAGGGACCGAGGGGCCTGTTTGCGGGCCTGGCTCCGCGTCTGATGAAGGTAGTGCCCTCGTGCGCCATCATGATATCGTCCTACGAGCTGGGAAAGCTCATGCTAGGACACTAGAATCGAGCACCCTACAAGCCGCTGCGCTTGCACGCACGCCTAGTATAGAAGCATTGGCCAACCCAATGAGAATAGAACACTTCAAGATGCGAAACGAGACAACAAAAGACAGCCGAATGGACCGCCAGCAGAAGAAAGACCCGCGGGCAAAGGGCTGGCGCGTTACATCATGTGCGCTGTGGCGTCCAGGTGGTGGACCAGGTTCTCCAGGAATTTGTTGGAGCTGATCACATTGCCGTCGGCGACGACACACAGGTGGCGGCGGGCACGGGTGATGGCAACGTTGATGCGGCGGTGGTCAGTCAGGAACCCAATATCCTGCCTATCGTTGGACCGGACCAGCGACAGGATCACCGCCTCCTTCTCGCTTCCCTGGAACCCATCAACCGAGCCAATGTCGATATCGGGCATGTTTCTGCACAGGAGCTTGAGCAGGCGGACCTGGCCGTTATACGGCGAGATGATGGCGATATCCTTGGCCGGCACCCCAGCCATGATCAGCCGAGTAGCGTGCTCAACGGCAAGCTGCGCCTCGCCCCTGTTGACAAGGCTCTTGGACACGCGGACGGGACGGCCCAGCCTGCTCAGCGACATCCACTTCACCTTCTCAAACGACTCTCTCAGCATGCGATCAGTGGTATCGATAAACACCAGCGGCTCCGCCGTGTGCGGCGTGTGCTCAACGTGGGCCAGGTCCGCGAGCACATGTCCTGCAACCGACGAATGCGCGACCAGCTTATTGTCGTAGAGATTCTCCGACGAGACCTTCATAATGCTCACATGCATACGGTATTGCACTGTGAGCATGTGGCAGACGGTTGCGCCAAACATGCCCCGCACACGCTCAAACATGGTGGTGAACATTAGCTCGCCATTGCCCGCGCCCCTGGCTTCGGCCGCACGGCGCTGCTGCTGGTTGGTCTGGTTGATCATCGTTGGCGGCAGCTGGTGGTGGTCGCCGGCCAGAATCACCTTGGGCGCCTTGATGGCAGCGATCCAGCCACTCGGCCTCTAGGGCCTGCGTGGCCTCGTCGATAATGACAACATCAAAGTCCGTTTTGACGAGATCCTTGCAACCGGCTCCGCACAGCGTGGACAGCACAACGCGGGACGCAGAGACAATTGCGCGCCCGGCCTTTTCCGTGAGTTTGCGGCTCTCTCTCTGGATCTGCTTACGGAGCACCGTGGTCTGCGCGTAGATCGCGCTGTGCTGCTCGGGGATCTGGCACCGACGCGCAGCGCGCAACATCGCCGACAGTTCCTTGCGCAGCTCATCAACCATGGTAAAGTCAACGGCATCTTTCGCTTGCGACGCAGCAGTGTGTTGCAGCACCGATTTGCGTATCCTAGCAGGATGTCCCATGCGCACAATCGAGACACCCCCTACACGGCCCAGACGCTCAGCAATGTTGTCGACAGAAACGTTGGACGCGCCGCAGACCAGCAGCCTGTTGCCACTTGCGACCAGCTGGCGGATGATTTCGATCAGCGTATGCGTTTTGCCTGTCCCTGGCGGTCCATGGATCAGGGCAACATCTCGCGCCGCCAGTGCAAGTCTAATGGCTGCACGTTGGTCCTCGTTCAGCGTTGTGTCAAGGAACCCATCGTAGTCCTCCGGGAGCTGCGTGCCGATGGCTGGCCGGGCGCCTCCAAACAAGACACGATGCAGGGAGGGCCGACGCCCCTTGAAATGCGCCAGCTTGTCCAGGGCCTCCAGCATGCGCCTGTGCGTGATATCGGTGGTGCGCACTTTGACCGAGCACCGACCATTCCACTTTTTGGGGACCGGCGCGCCCTTGTCCATCGCAACCATCACGCAAGAGTTGGTAACCTTATTGACCACACCGGCAAACATCGGCACACCACTCTTGTCCTTCTCCGCCACCGCTCCCGCGTGTGGAGACACCAGATGGACCGTCTCGCCGGTGCGCAGTGTGGTCCGTGGTAGCGCTGCTCCTGGAACGGGCGACTCGAGTGTCAGCAGCGACTTGCCCCCATCCCACGGCACCGAATCAGCGATCCGCAGTCCGACCAGCGCGTACCCGAGGTTCTCCAGCTCGTCCGTCCGCAGATTCTCCAGCAGAAACTGCAGGTTCTCCACCTCCTGCTGCTCCCTGGTGACGATGACCGTTTGATCTCGGGTAAACTCGGCGATCTGTCCGTCCATTGCAGGTTGACCAGGATCGTAGTCCCGAGGCTCTCCTCCGGGTTGTGGCTTCAGATACACAGTGGGCAAGTACAGAGTCATCGGGAAAGTGTGTGAAGGGGGGGGTGGAAACTGGCCTGAAATCCAGCTGGTCAACGAGTGCCCGCGCCGACTGCTTTATATGCCTGTCGGCCTGCGCCGCACGTATTTCCGGCGATCCCGCTCGGCCGGGCGTTGGGGGGGGGAGCAATCATCGGATGGATGGCGCCGGCGTTCGGGGCAAGCCAAGCCACAGTCCAGCGCCTGCGCTGCGCCCCCCTCCCCCGAGGATCCGGAATGAGAAGCTCAGCGGGTCACTGACGCCAGAGTGAGAAACGCAGGGGGCCGCTGACGCCCAGCCGCAGGGGGCCACTGACGCAAGCCGCAGATGCATCATGCTGGGAAGCGCCACCTGCTCCCGCCGTAGCCAGCCATGATTTGCCCCGCCTGGCGCGGAGCAGCATGGTCCGCCCTAGCTTGGGTAACGCAAGTCGGCAGCCTCCTCCAGATGGGCAAACAGAGCCCTGAGGAAGGGGTCGCGCATGGCAACAGTCTCACTGTCAGCGACAACACACAGGTGGCGGCGGGCGCGGGTAATGGCAACATTGATACGACGGTAATCGGCCAGGAAACCAATCTCCTGGTTTGCATTCGACCTGACCAGCGACAGGATCACCGCCTCCTTCTCGCGGCCCTGGAACCCATCGACCGATCCAATCTCGACCGCCGGAAACGCGTCACGCAGTAGTGTCTTGAGCAAACGGACCTGTGCATTGTAGGGCGAGATCACTGCAATGTCCTGCGGAGGCACTCCTGCGGCTGCCAGCGCAGCAACGTGTCGGGCGGCAAGATCAGCCTCGCCGCGGTTGCACTTGCTATCGGTGTCAGCCAGTGTGAGACGCTCATCAGCAGCCTCAGTCGTCTCTTGCATACCGGTGCCAGCCGTGTCGATCAGCACCATCGCCGCGCCAGTGTCGTCAGTGGATTCGACACCATCAAGATCGCTGAGCAAATGGGCCTCGACCAGCGGATCTGCAACCAGTCTGCCGGCATACAAGCGGTTGGACGAGACCTCCATGATGTCGGCATGCATGCGGTACTGCACGGTGAGCATGGTGCATGCGGTGTTGCCAAACCGCACCCGCACCCGCTCAAACATGGTTGCCGCCAGGGACTCGTTGCCACCCGGCGCAGCGGACGAGCTGCGGAGCGTTGGCGGTAGCTGGTGGTGGTCGCCTGCAAGCACGAGCCTTGGCGCGCGCAACGCCGCAATCCAGCACTCGCCCTCGACCGCCTGTGTGGCCTCATCAATCACCACCACATCAAACGGCGCCGTACTCCGCGTCAAATCACGGCCGCCCGCGCCACTCAGTGTGGCCAGTACCACCTGTGCACCGCCAATAGTCTCATCAACAACACGGGCCTCGCGATCGCGGCACTCTTTTCTCAACTGCCTGATTTGGGCATAGAGCTCGCGTCTCTCGCCGCCGCTCCTGCATTTGCGGACCTGCGCCAATGCAGTATCAATATCACGACGCACATCACGCACAAGCCCGCCCTGCTCCGAGGCCTGCGCCTGGCTGTCGAGACTATGTGCAACTGCAGCCGGAAGGAACCGTGCCGGATGTCCTAGTCGCACCATCCGCAGTCGGTGTCGTCCAAGTCGTTCGACCAAATTGTCCACTGACACATTAGATGGTCCGCACACCAGGACCCGCATATTACGTGCCACAAGCTGTCGGATAACCTCAACAACCGTGTGCGTTTTGCCCGTCCCCGGAGGGCCATGGATCAGGGCAATATCTCGCGCTGCCAGGGCCTGTCGAACTGCCTGCTTTTGCGAGTCGTTCAGTGAGGTGTCCAGGAACTCGTCCGGCACGCTGCCATCAAACTCTGGTGCATCGGTTCCAAAGAGCACTGAATGCAGTCGCGGACGCCTTTTGAGTTGCTCCAGGCTACGGAGTGCTCCGAGGATACGTTTGTAAGTAGTGTCGTTGGCGAGCTTTTTGACTGTGCATCGGTGGTCGCTCGGCGCATCATCGTCGTCGCCGCCGCTCAGGGCTATTACAAGTTTGGACTCGGAGGACTGCCATACCACGCCCGACTGCTCGCTGTCCTTGCCGCCAATACTCACAATGTCGCCGGCCCGCAATAGCGTTGGCGGCAGCATGTCCCCGACCACGGCTGCTTCCACAGTTACGAGCTGCTTGCCGCCCAACCCCGACCGTACCCCGGTGACACGCACGCCGACCAGCGCCAGTCCTAGCTTTTGTAGGTAGGTCGGCTGTAGGTTGCGAAGTAGCGCCTGTGACTGCTCGATCTCACACGCACGCTCCTTCTCCACCAGGTCTGCGTGTTTGCCCACGAACTGCGCGACGCCCGCGTCCATTCCCGTGCCACTGCTATTGCTTGCTGGGTGCCGGAGAGAGTAACA
>JANBOI010000051.1:0-26012 GCA_027595825.1 Coemansia biformis
CCTCGCTCGATGGCTCCTCACCGCCGTAGCTGGTGGATCCATGCGCCTCGCTCGATGGCTCCTCGCTGGAGGGCCCCTCGCCGCCGTAGCCGGCGGACGACTGCGCCTCGCTCGATGGTTCCTCGCTCTCGCCCGAGTAGCCATCGCGCTTGGCAAGGCCGGGCTGCTCACCAGCGGGGGTGGCAAGGGCAACAGCGGCCAGCGCCAGGAAGAGAACGCTCACGTTCACGCCGAGCTTCATGGTTTGCCTGCTTGCGTTGGCGTCCTGCTGCGTATGTCGGGGTGGGAGGAGCCAGGAGGCAAACGGTGAATCCGGTGCTGGAGGCTCTGCGGCACTAGATGGGATGTAGCGGATGCTGATACTGCCTACACTCTGCTGAGCAAGACGCCTGGCGCCCCCGCTGGCTTAAATACTCCGCCAGCGCAGCAATGCCGCCGAGAATCGCACTGTTTTCCTTGCTCCGGTTGCGGCCAGCCTTGTCCTCCGCAAGCAAGCCAATACATTCTCGCTGGCGGGGCCTCAGTGCTGGCAATAGCCGCCAGCACGCCGCTGGGCCTCGAGATGCAAAATGCGCACAAAGTTCTGTTAATTGGATGATGCATTTTGTGCACGCATGGCCTATATTGTCCATGTGCGCGACAGTGGTACCTAACCTCGCCTGACGTCAACGCAAGCGACCCTAGGCGGCACCAGCAGACCGCCCCCCGGAATTGCCCACATATGGCGCATCGCCGCGCTGTGGGGGAGGCCCGCTGTCTGGCCCGCAAATATAGGATACGGTGTGGGGGCGCACGTTGGCTCAGTCGTCCGTCGCTGAGAGCCTCGTGGTATAGGGCGCCGCCGTAAATAGGGCACCACGCGTGCCTGCAATCAGCATTGTATCGGTGGTAAAGCGCACCACGACCAGTCTCCCGTCGTGCCCAGAGCGCTCGATGTCCAGCCTGCCTTTTCGGCCAGAGCGCGCCGTGCCCAGCCTGCCTTTACGCCCAGGGCTCTAGATCGCGCTGTCTGTAGCCCCGTGTTGTCGACGCTATTAGGATGTTTATCGCGGCAATCTCGTCCCCCCGTATATTCAATGTCGCCTGCGCGTCTTGGCCAATGCTATGACCAACGTTTGCCAGTATTGCCACGAGCTTGCGGCATAGCTCGCGCAGCGCATGCATATCGTCGTGGTCAAGTAGGCTGTCGAGTTTGAGAACCAAGTACCAGGCCCACACACCTTCGGCTCGGCGCAGCCCATCAACAGACATCCAGGATGTCATCCGCTTGATCAGCCAGACGGCCATCGCCTGGTCCATAGACGCGAGCGCATACAATATCACCCTGTCTGGGCTGGGCCCGGCGCCAACTGCGCCGTAGCAGAATGCCTTCCACTCGCGCTGCTGCCCGCAGCCTGGGATCGCAAAGTCTGCTGGCACATCGAGCCCGTCGATCGCTGCCATTAGTCTCGCCCGCTCCCGTGTGAGATGGCGCGCCACTCCAGACAGCCACTCCTCAGACGGCCGCAGGATGGCGGGCAGCGGCGGGCTTGCGCCCGGGCCGGATTCGCGCTCGGCACCCCCCGCCGGCAGACCCGCACGGCTGTCGATCTGTCGCAGCAGCTCCGCGCGCCTCGGCGCGACCACGACGTCGGGGATCGACGCTGCCTCGAGGCGGACGCGTAGCATGTACTGCTCGCCACTCTCGGGCGGCTGGGCCAGGTCGCCCGGCGACATGCCTGCGGGGATCGGCAGCGCGCACCGCTGCCCAGACGGGGCATTGCCGAGGTTCATCGGGCCCAGGGGCGTGCGTGCGCGGGGATGCAGAGTTGTGTGCAGAGACCGGTGGCTGGAAACGGCGCCGTGGCCGCTGGTCGCGGGCTTGCCGGACACAACTCACGGCTGCGGCAGCCGGCAGCGGGGCTCCGCTGGATATGGGCAGGCTGGCGCTGGTCTGGATCTGATTCCCGCTTGCGATCGCCCAGCCGCGATCAGCGGAAACTTTTGTCCGCTGTCTCTGCTGCCACGGCTCGCCAAACCCGTGCCCACGCCGCTCTTCCTGATTAGCGCAGCATCGCAGTGCATTCACTAGTCAAAACACCAGCCATGAGCTCGTCACTGAAAAAGTTTGCGCCTCGGCGCGAGCACAAGGAGCGCGGGCAGCTCTCGAGCCGCAAGCACCTGGGACACTTGGAAAAGCACAAGGACTATGTGGTTCGCGCAAAGGATTACCGCGAGAAGCAGCGGCAGCTGAAGAGGCTGCGGGAACGTGCAGCGGCGCGCAACCCGGACGAGTTCTATTTCAACATGGAGCGGTCACAGATGAAGGACGGCGTTCACGTCGAGGACCGCAGAACCGCATTGTCGGCGGGAGTCCAGCGGCTGCTGGACACGCAAAACATTACATACGTCCAGATGAACCGTAACATCAACCGGCAAAAGATCGAAAAGCTGCAGAGCGAGCTCCACCTTGCTGATACCCCGCAGGGTAGCCACTTGGGCCCGCGGCACACGGTGTTTGTCGATAGCGAGGAAGATGTGCGTAGGTTCCAGCCCGCCAAACACTTCAACACGCTGCCCGAGTTTGTGAAAAGGAAGCACAACCGGCCCACGACGGAGACATTGGAGAAGGGCGAGCTAGCACGTCCGTCAAGCAAGGTGCTGAGAAAGGCTGCCAAGACTCGCGAGGAGAGACTGCAGGAGCTGAAGGATCGGCTGGAGCGGGAGGAGCAGCTGGAGCGGGCCGAGTCAGAGATGACATTGCGCCGCTCGCTGAAGGAGAAGGGCGCGAAGAGAAAGGTTGGCAAGGACCGACTCGGGCTGGCGATCTACAAGTGGAAGGCTGAGCGCAAGAAGTAGTCGGCGCCATCTAGGGCATCTGGCGAGACCGGCGGGGACGAGCCAAGACCGGTGGGGCGAACCGAAGCTAGCTCCGCTTCTTGGAAGCTGTAGCAGGCGCGGGCGGGGCACAGGTCTGAGCCACACGCGCCGCCGGCCATTGTTGTGCTTTTTCGGCCCGAGGGGTGCTGGACTGCATCTGAGGCGGCGGCGGCGGCGGCGGCGCTGTGGTGGTCCTCATGCCCCTGAACCGGACGTCTCCCATGCTTGCGGTATCCCTGTCCTCCCCCCATGCAACCACCGCCGGCAAGCCCGCCTGCCCTGCGGTCCTGTTGCTGCTGCTGGGCACGCTCTTTTGCTTTTGCCCCTCCCCAGACACACGCAATTAATAGACTCGTCGCCTGGCTTGCACCTCTACCGACCTACTCGACATATGCGTGTGCTTTCCGCGACAGCGATACTCGTCGGGGCCCTTGCCGCTGTGGGCGTGGCAGACAACGCGCTGCCCGGCCACGCCGAGAGCGTGGCTCAAGCAGCCGTGCAGCCGGGACTGCAGCGCATCCCGCGTGTCGGGATTCAGTCGCGCAAAGGCGATGGCGGCGAAGCGGGCATCAAGAAACCCAGTCTGTGGACCGTCTTCGACGAGGGCCTGGGAGCAGCAAAGTACATTGACCTGTCGCACACCATCGAGCCCGGGATGCCGGTTTGGCGCGGGTTTGGCAACAGCACGTTCTTGCCGGCGACCAACAAGCTCACGGGCAAGGCATTCACGTATGCGGAGGACCTGTTCGAGGCCACTGCCTACCGACTGACCACGGACCAACTCGGAACGCAGCTGGATGCGCCCGCCCACTTCAACCCACATGCGGCAGCGTCCGACGAGATCCCAGCAACGTATGCGCTACGCAAGCTTGTGGTCATTGACATCTCGGACAAGGTTGCCGCAAACGCGTCCTACGGGCTGACTGTGGCCGACATCCTCGAGTGGGAGGCCAAGCATGGACGAATCCCCCAGCGCGCGGTGGTGTTTGTGCGCTCGGACTGGTCCAGGACGTGGCCGTTTGTAGACACGGACGTGTTCCCGCAGGTGCTTCTCCAGGCGGTCCAGTTCCTGCATCTCCAGCGGGGGATCCTCTTCCATGGCCATGAGCCGCTCGATGCGGATATGACGCCCGAGTTTGACTCAGAGAGGTGGATACTCACGCATGGGTTCGCCCAGGCCGAGGGCGTAGCCAACCTCCATCTGGTGCCGCCGACTGGCTGCCTGCTGAGTACCGGGTTTCCCAAGTTCCGCGGCGGAACGGGCAACTATGTCCGGTTTGTTGCTGTTTGCGAGCCCAGCTGGCCACACGGCGTGCAACCCGGTGCAGTCCCCGAGGCACCAATGCCCGAGTACGCACAGCCGCTTGTCTGGGACAATCAAAGGGGCTATCGTGCTCGCGACTGATGCAGCCCACTCTGAAGCGCCGGCAATGGCGGAGGGCGCGCCGAAATGCAAAGAGGATAGTCACAGTCGACCATACGTGAATGTATTTAAAGCGGCCGAGAAGGTGGTGAGGTGGAGGAGCTCACGGGTTGAGGAGGCCTGCCTAGAATGTAGAGGGCCATGTGCGGCGCACAAAGGGCGGGAGGGCCAGAATGGCGCACAGGGAGGAGGCCAGGGTTGCCCCCCTCCAGCAGACATTAGAAGGGGCCAGGCGGCCCTCGCTGGAGCGGTGCCAGAGGAGGGCGGTAAGCAGGAGCCCGGGCCTACCGCGGACGGATCTCGAGGAGCATTGGTCTCGAGGAGCACGGATCGATCGAGAGAGGCAGGAGAGGGGGAGGCGGGTGCCTAGTGCGCGAGTGGCGCCGGCTGGAGCTGCTGGAGCTGCTGCTGTTGCTGCTGGTGGTGGATCTGCGCCAGTTGCCTGTAAAACTCACGGTGGATTGGCTGGCAGTGACCGTCATGGTAGAGCATACGGGTTATGTGGAGAACCGACATGAGCTTGTAGTATCGCTCGCTCTGGCGTGGGAATCCTCCCTGGCTATATGTCTGGACCTCTTTAGAGATGTGTCCCTCGAGCTTGGATACGTTAATCCGAGCAATACCGCCGCACACGAGCGAGCTCTTGGCGCCGCCACTGCTTGATGATTGTTGCTGCTGGTCCTGTTGCTGGTCCTGTTGCTGGTCCTGCTGCTGGTCCTGCTGTTGTGTCGTGCCTGCGGCTCTAGCTTCGCCCATTTCCGTGTCCGACTCCATTGCTGTAGTTTGGTGCTGGTGGCCGCTTCAGGTGGGCACCTCTCCAGCCGCCAGTCGGTCGGTCGGTTGGTGCTTGCCACGCAGACCAGAATTTGCAGAGCGTAGACAGATGCGAAACGGCCAGCGGAAATTAGACAGCGTGGGAGACGGCGCGTAGGGGCGAGGTGCGGATAACAGACGGGTGGGGAGCTGCGAGAGCGTAACGGGGCCCTCACGTAGGATGTACCGGGCCTCCAGAGCAGGGCAAAAAGGCGGGCAGGCGAACAGGGGCAAGCGAAGGAGGTGGCAGGCGGGCCATCAAAATCGCGAAAGTGTCGCCGGGAAGAAGGGATAAGAGGCGCAGCTGGGCGATGGGAGCGGGGCGCGTGCCCGCGGGCGGGACCAGACTTTAAAGAAACCTGATGCGGCCACCCTGGCCGCCGCCCGACGCAGGGCGGGCTCCGGCTGGCGGGAAACGCGGGGCTGGGGGGCCGCCACCAACGATGACGACAGTGGCCGGCATCTCCGTCATCGAGACTTGGCGCCCCTCGCACACTTTGGCCGGTGACTCGGGCCTGGCCAGCCGTGCCGCCACAGCGCCCACGCTCGCGTCCGCCCTCCCAGGGCCCCTCCGCCGCCGCGCGCTGACAGAGACACCTGCGGAACACATCTGCGAAGCCTGGGCCGGGCGCAGCGGGGCGTGGCGGTGCCCTGCTGGCCCGGGCTGGCATCGCCGCGGTGACATCATTGCGCGTGGCGGCCACGCTGGCCGTGGGGGCTGGGCAGCGTGGCGTGCGCCGGCAGCCAATCAGCGCGCGCCCCCCAACCCCCTGCACACCGCGGTGTGTGGGGGCGCCGCGGAGGCTCGCTTTGGCCCGGTCCTTTCCACGCCTGCGCGCGGCCGGCCCACAGACGCCCTTCCCGTCCGCGACCAATTTACCGCTTCTGCCGCTGATTTGCCCCCCCTTTCGCAATTTGCCTTGCCCATCGCGTTCTGCGCGTGCACGTCCGGACCGGCACGCGCGTATTCCGTGGACCTGCCTCAGCTCTGCCCGCAGGGGGATTCCTGATCTCGAGCGGCGCTCGTTGCCTGCCATTTGGAAGGAAGATCGGGCGGTCCAACACTCGCCCCCTCCCCGTGCCCGCAGCTCAGGCGTGCTCCTAAGAGTAGCACCGGTGGCGGCCAGACAAGCGGCAGCACCCGGCTCTGACCGCACCGGCGCACGCAGCCGCGCCCGAAGGGGGACCCAGAGGGAATCCCGGCCATATCTGTCCAGGCCCGGAGTGGGGGGAGTCGGGGTGGCAGAAGCCGCCTGTTGCTCGTCAGGGCGGGCGTCCGCGCAGCACCCAGATCAAAGAAGCCTATAGCGTACAAACCTTTCTTCGTTTGGTGGACGCCGCGTTTCGTTGCACCTTTTTCCCGCTCATAATGAGTGACCCTCAGCGAATCAATTGGACGCTGTACCGCGAGCTCCGGAATGACCTGAGCAAGCTGACCTTCAACTCGAAGCCCATCATCAACGACCTGTCCAAGAAGGCCGAGGCGCACGTCGACGAAGCGGAAACGGTCCTCAAGGCGGTCGAGGAGCACCTGCGGTTCACGGTGCCCAAGCTGAAGCTGCCGACGTTCTACCTGCTGGACTCGATTGCCAAGAACGTTGGCGGCATGTACGTCTCGCTGCTGCACGGCCGCGTGGGCAAGATATTTGTCGACGTCTGGCAGTCGACCGACGACGAGGTCAAGGCAAAGCTGGAGCGGACCCTCGGGACGTGGCGCAACGGCTTTGAGGGCGGTGGCCGGAACCTGTTTCCCGAGTTTGTGTTGCGCAAAATTGACGAGGACATTGCGCGGCTGAAGGCCCGGGCAAAGGAGACTGTCAGCATGGTGCCCGAGCCCGACAGCAACGATCTGCTCGACAGCCTGGCGGGCATGCAGACTTACGCAAAGAAGCGCGCCCGGGAGGAGCAGCAGCTGGCCATGCGTCGCGCCATGGCCGCCAAGGCGGACAGCTACGGCGGCGCGGCGGACTACCGCGGCTCGCAGGAGAGGCGGCCGCCGAGCCACATGGACAAGCGGCCGCGCGCCGGCGATCAGCCAAAGGTGAGTTTGACATGGCGGCTACAGGGCCGGTTTCCAGGGCGCGCGCAAAGGGATGGTGCCATTTGGCTGCTGCTGCTGTGTTTGTGTGTGTGTTTGCCGCCTGCTGCTAATCGATATCTACTTTGCTTGCAGCCCGACCCACATGCGGCGCACGCGCATCCACCCACCGCTCGTCTGCCGCCCTCTGTAGGGCACTAGCAGCCAAGGCCTGCTGCAGCTTGTCAATGAAATACTGCTAAAAAAGAAAGTGGAGCTGCTGCGCCGGCCCAACGATGTCATGCTGTTCACCGTGCTCAACACGCTGAAGGAGATCAAGGCCGCCGTGGCCGAGACGGAGCTGCCGCCCGAGCGAATCGACGAGCTCCGCCAGCAGCTGGCGGCGCTGGACAGCGCGCAGCAGGGCAACGGGGGGCCGGCGACGCCGCCCCAGCCGCCGCCAGAGGCAAATGGCCAGGCCGCCGCCGCGCCTGGTCCGACGAGCAAGGCCGCCGGCGCCGGCCAGCTCCTGCAGAGCATTATGGCGCGGCCGGATTTGATGAGCAGTCTTAGCAAGGTGGTGCCAGGGCTATCGCTGTCGCGGGGCGCGACGGCCGCACCGCCGGCGCAACAGCGGGCCATGGCCGACGACTACAAGGACCTCGCGCAGGTCGAGCCCATCCCACTGTCACACGCATCCATCACAAGGTAAGTCTACGCACCATGCCAGCGACATGCCACACTTGCACCCCCCCCCCGACTCTACGGAAGGTGCACTTCAGATCGTTTCGTCGGGGAGCCGGAGGGCTCCCCACGCCGCCCGTCTGCCGCTTGGGTGGGTCGGAGAGGGAGGCGGCCAGCCAGATGGCCAATCGGCCAGAATACAGAACAATGAATTGAGTGCTGTAATGGAGTATGCGTTGAGCTATGCGGCAGACCCGGGGTCTGTAGATGACCGCCGGCTGCGCGCCGTGCGTGTACAGCGAATATAGTGCCTAAGCGTTTGCAGCTGCATGATTGTGCCCCCCGGATGTCATTGTAGGAGTCGGCCTGGCATTTTCAACATACTTTATGCCGGATATGCGAACCAGTGCTCCCAGTGCGGCTGGCGGACGAAGGGGCAGGCGGGCCAGCTGATGAAGAAGCACATGGACTGGCACTTCCGGCGCAACATGCGCGAGCAAAACAGCAAGGACCGGCGGGCAATGGCGCGCGGATGGTACCTGGACCAGGCGCACTGGGAGGCGGGCGAGGCCACCGCAGAGGACCAGCCGGCGGCACCGGCGGCGGGAACGCCCGGCGCGGAGGGGCCCGCGGGGGGCGACGAGGAGGCCATCGCGGAGCTGAAACGCAAGACGGTGCCGGCGGCAGGCGGGCCCAGCGATCCGTGCGCCATCTGCAAGGAGGCATTCGTGCGGAGGTTCAACGAGGACGACGAGGGCTGGGAGCTCGTCAACGCGGTGGTCGTGGACGGTGTAGTGCTCCACGCTACGTGCGATGCCGGCAGCCGCTGACCGGCGGTGTGGCAGCCGCCCGCTGGGTGCGCCTTTCGGATGAGTAGGACACCGTGCCACGCCCGACGTGGTAAAACTCCCCCATATGGCAACATATAGCTGAGGCGAACATGTAGCGATTTGTGTTGCTCCGCAGGCGAAACCACGGCCCACTGGGGACCGCCCGATAGGGGGCCGAATGCCTCTTTTTCTTCCACACACCCGTGCTACAGGCAACCGCCATTCAGCCCGCCCATTAGGCTCGTCTTGAAATGTAAGTGTTTTGTCGATCCCTTTGTCTGTAGGGCACAGCGGCCACGCAGAATGCACGCCCAGCTGCACTTGGCGGGGGGCTCTCATTGCAGACGAGCTCTGCAAGCACGCCATCTGGGCGGTGCACAACCGGGGCCATGTGCACTGTGGGCGGGGTGGCTTGTCCGTTTTGGGGGATGGGCGGTATTGCAAAGGCGCGCCTGAATAGAGCTGGCTTGTCATTTGTCGCCTCGTGGCACTTGCGGCGGCGGCGGCAATCATTGCAGCGGCAAACATTGCGGCGGCAGGCATTGTGGCAAACAAGGGGGCGAGCCGCCATGATTTCAGCACAGATGCACGATCCGGAATCGTGTAGAGTGAGCATACGGGGGGCCATCATGGGGGGCCGTCATTGGGGCTGTCATTGGGGCCGTCATTGGGGCCGTCATTGGGGCCATCGACCAGCGACACCGCCTTCTTGCGTCGGATGGCTGAATGTTGCGCACTGCAGAGCCTCGCTCCCCTTTGCGCGCTTGTTCAGATTGTGGCCTGATCGGACAATCGTCCTCGGGCTGCATATGCGCTGTATGGTTGGGCGATCGGCGCGGGAGACAGGAACTCATCAGGGAGCTGGGAGGCGCCTGGGACTCACTCAGCTGCGGATCCTTCGCAGCCGCAGCCGCGGGCATCCCCGGCAGGCAGATCCGCCCGCCAGAGCCTCCCCCAGCCCCCCTCGTGCAGGCGCAGCCCGCAAACAAGCATGCAGCCGCCCCTTGTGCGAACACGGCCGAACGCGCAAACCACGATGGGCAGTCGGCGAGGGCGCGCCTGGCGCAGGCATGCGAGATGCGGCGCGACAATGCCGGCTCCACCTGTGCCTGCTCCTGCTCCCTGTATCGCCATGCAGCGAGCACGCCGCCTGTCGTCTGCCGTCGACCACCAGCCGCCTGCCGCCGGCCGCCCAGCGCCCCTCCTGTGCTCTGTTGCCATCGAACACGGCCTGCATGCGCCTTCTGTTTTGGCCCCGCCGCCCAGCCGCGAGCCCCGCGCCTCTGCTATTTAATCCTGCTGCCTGCGCCCACGCCGGTCCTCGGCGCCCCCCGTCTGCCTCTCGTTGCTGCCCGCCTGCCGCCTTCCCCGGAGGGTCTCCACTCGTCGGTAAGCATCTCTGGCTCCGGCTCCCGCCTGGGCCCGCGCCCGAGCTCCCTGGCGAGCGGCGGGTGCCTGTGCAGCACAGTGCCACGGAGCGGACGGGGCGCCGCGCCGGGAGGCCGACGCGCTTGTCCCCCGGGGCCGTGGCCCGGCGAATACAAACGAGTGCGCGCAACCATCCCTCCCCTCGCACTGCCCTGGTCCCTCCCTCCTTGCGCCGCCCTGGCTGGCTCCCTGGCTGGCTCTCCCTGGCCGGCTCCCTTGCAGCTGCCCTGGCCCCCTTGGCGCCTTCCCGTGCTCATTGCGCCCCTGCCCCTGCCTTTCCCTGCACTCACATCCGCTCCTCTAGCTCCCTGCCTCTCCGCTCCAAGCGCCAGCCATCCCCACGCGACAATGCAAAGTCCGCACATGAGCACGAACCACATGTACACATCATACGGCCAGCCGCCGCAGTCGCACTGGGCTGGCCCGGATCAGCCGCACCACATGCCGCAGGGCAACCGCACGCACCTGCTCCCCCCGCCGCAGAACAACCGCACACACCCGTTCCCTCCGCCGCGGCAAGGCGAGGAGCCCAAGCGGCATCGAAATAGCCAAGAGTCGGTCGGATCAGACAAGGCGTGCTCGTCCGACGAGGCAGCGCGCATCCTGGAGGAGCGGCGGCGACGCAACGCCAACGCCTCCGCACGCTTTCGCAAGCGGCGCAACGAGCGCGAGCGCGAATTGGCGCTACGCTGCGTATACCTGGAGAACCAGCTGCAGCAGTCGCTTGGCCCCGCCGCGTTTGAGGCCACCATGCGCCATGCGCCGCCAGTGGAGCGCAGCCTACTGACCCGCCACTCGCAGGGCGGCGGCTACGACGACGACGACGAATCGCCCTCGCCCGTCTCCGTCTGTGCCCTCACAGCGCCAAAATCCATCGACGACGTCTGGTCCGCCTACCTACAGCTGAGTGAGCAGATCGCCGGCGCCGTCGAGCGGATCGATGTCCTCGAGTCCAAGTAAAATAGCACCACCACCACTCTTTCCATCCCATCTTGTTTTTGCCTGGCTGACGCCGGCAGCAGTGGGACCCACGGAGGCGCTTCTTGCGCTGCAGGTCGCCATTGCTGCCGGTTTTCCAGCGAAACAGCCAGCAATACTACTTACTCGGGGTAGTTGTAGTAATCCCCGCCAGGAGGAATATAAAGGCAAGCGACTACTGCCGGTCATCACCACCACGAGGGGGTGCTGGAGTGTGCTATCCTAGCCATGCCACAGTGCACACAGTGTGTATGTTGCATATACAGTGGCATGATGCTACTAACCACTGGCATATATTCCTCCCCCGATCACCCCTGGTGTAAGTGGAGCCGTCACTCCATCCAAAAGTTCCCGGGCGCACCTGCCTCTCCGGTCTACCTTGCCGTATGCCATTTCTGCCTGGCCCATGCCATGCCGCAAGTCGAGCCGCGCCCGGCCTTTGTACAGGCCCATTATTCGCACATACCAGTGCGAATCAGCCAGCGCCGCCGACGCGCGCCTGGCAATGTCGCTGCCATGCACTTCCCTGCTGTGCCCTGGCACTGCAGCCTGCGCTCGCTGCCAGTGTCTCACTTCTCCTATTCACACTCCTCGTCTGGTCGCGTTGCTACGCAATGGCCGCCCGCCCGTCCGCAGCCGCTGGTAGTGGCGGCGACGGCGCGCTCGACCAGAGCATCCACCGGCTTCTGGGCGAGATCAACCAGCGCCGCAAACAGGCCGCCCATTTTGCCCAGCTCGTCGAGCAGAGCATCTACCACACGCCCAGCGCCGGCCGCACCAGTGGTGTCCGATGGTCGCCGGCCGCCAGCGACGGCGGCTTTGCGTTCAGCGACTCCATCATTGACGATTGCGCCGACGAGCGGCCACACAGTGCGTCGCCGCCCGCTAGCTTTCTCGAGGGCTTCACGCAAAACTTTGTTGACACGTACCAGGCCCCCAGCGACGTGGCCTCGGATGCGCTGGCCGGCCCGCCGGCTGCTGGCCGCTTTGACCGCATGGTTCTGCGCGCGCACGCCCAGACCTCCGTCCACCAGCCGGCGCCATGCGCGCTGGCTGTGTCCGACTGGTGTTGCGGGCTGGGCAGGGCGGACTACAGGTCCGTCGCCAGCGATGCCAGCCGGACACCCGAGGTCTCGCAGTCACCAGGCCCGATCCCCGCGAGTCCGCAGCTGCCCGTCCTGGCGCCCGACCCCCCGCAACCGCCGGATCCTGACCCAAGACACCGCGGAGCCACCGTGATCGACCGGGCCGCGCGTCTGCGCATGTGGCAGCGCATGGACCCGGGCGGCGAGGGCGGGCGGGACGACGAGGCGCGCATCCAGGCCCTCGTGCGGCTGGCTGAGCAGATCGCGGTCATCCAGCCAACCGCAGTCTCCAGCCCGTCTCCACCGAGTGTGCGGCAGGACGCGCCATGCACGCAGCAGAACGGCGGCCCCGCAGCGAGCAATGGTGAGCATGGCGCAGTAGCCCTGCCATGCTGGGCTCCCGGCGAGTGGGAGCAATGGGCCGCGCGCGCCCGGGAGCACCCCGTGGGGGCCGGGCGGCTGGACAGCAGCGGGATGGCGCAGCGGCTGGAGTGGGTCCACGAGCACCAACCGTGGTTGCACGGGTTTGGAGATGCGCTGGTGGCCGGCGGCAAGCTGAAGCGCACGTACCGCGACCTGCCGCTTGATCTGCAGGCGTACCCGGACGGCAACGTCAAGCGCACTGCTGCGGCCGCCCGCCACCCCGTCGACGGCTCCAGCTGTGTGGCGACGACCCTGTATTTCGCGAATGGCGACTGGTCATGTATCCTATCTGCGCCCAGCGGTGCTGGCACTGCTGACGCGGCGCACTGCTATTACTACTACTGCGACGAGGCGGTCTGGCACGAGCAGCACGGCGGGGCCGCTCTGTACCGATTCCCCGACGGCCGCGAGGAGCGCACAGACGCCCGCGGCACACTCACGGTGCGATACCCGTCCGGCGATGTGCGCGTGGCCCTCGGCCGGTGAGCCGGACACGGGGGGTGCGCGCGCCAGAGGACACCCAATGAGTGCCTGTCTGTCATGTGCCTCTGTCCCTTCTTTCGGCGACGCTCATGAAAGCGCCGGCATCTGGCAACGGCCCAGCCCAGTCCCTTCTGCCATCCACAGTGCGCGATTTCTCCTTCCTCGCTCTCCGTTTCCCCATCCGCATCCCGCGAGCGTGCGTTATATTCCTCTAGACCGCTTTTCTGCCAGCGCACTACCAAGATGAGCGGGGCAACGGGCGTGGCGGTGGCGGTGGCCAACAGCCGGGTCATCGACGTGTATGTCAAGTACACCAACATGCTGGTGGGGCGGGACAAGGCATGCCGGCTGGGCCAGTACTTTGCGCGGCTCCTCGCGTACCTGGTCGGGCAGCGGATAGCGCGGCTGGGCAAGACCGCCGGCCGCGTGGAGTGGCTGGCCACGCTGGTCAAGATCCAGCAGGTGCTGGCCACCACGCGCAAGATGATGCGCTCGGGCAAGTTTGTCAACTTTGCGCAGATGGCGGCGCGGGCGCTGGTCGCCAGAAACGGCGAGGACGAGGTCGTGTGGGCCCTGGGGCTGGTGAACAAACTCGGAATGTGCGTGTTCATGGCGGCGGACACGCTGGGGCTCGTGGGGACGACGCTCGGGCTGGTCCGGCTGCGCGACCCGGCCCGCGTGGCCCGCGTGGCCCAGCGCGGGTGGTTGTTTGCGCTGGCGGCCCAGGCGCTGTCCGCCCTGTACCAGCTGCGCACAGTCGCGATACGCGCAGCCGATCTGCGCCGCGTCCGCTGCCATGTCGAAAAGACGGGCGACGCGATGGGCGACCGCGAGTGTGCAACCGAGGAGCACGCGCTGGCCACGCAGCGGGCTGGACTGTCGAAGCAGCTGGTGGCTGCCGCGCTGGACCTGTCCATTCCGATCAAGGGCCTGGGCATCCTGCCGCTGAACGAGGGCCTAGTCGCGCTGGCCGGCACCATGACCTCGCTGATGGGCGCGCAGGACGTTCTGTCCAAGGCCGCGGCCTAGAGCCCTGTTTGTGTTGCACCATAGAGATAAGCCCATGTCGCACACGCGAGGGCTTTTACTTCCACTTCTTGGCATATGGTTCAGTGCGACACACCTTGATGTTCGAGGCGTGAGAGGGTGGCGGTGGCGCAGAGCACGCCACCCTGCAGGGGAGGCGCGGCGTGCCGCGTGCATCGCCGGCGCCCGCTCGGGCTACTCAAGCAAATCTGTACAAAATGGCGGTAAAAGGAAGCGGAGTGCGAATCAAAGGGCTTGCTGTACGGCGCAATTGCCAGCGGCATCGTTCTGGGAGGGCGAGTGGCCGCCCGCATACATGCGCGGACCAGCAGGCCATGCCCGCAGGCGGCCGATGCGGGCGTCCATATCTTCCTTCGGCGGCGGCGGATCGGGAGCGGGAGGGGGCGGCTAGAGCATCGAGAAGAAGAGCCGCGTGTACGGCGAGGAGGAGCAGATGCCGCAGGTCGGGGACTCCATCGGGCCGGGGTTGGCGTTGTACGTCTCCAGCATCCCGTCGAGCTGCCGCAGCAGGGGGGCGAGGTCGGGCAGGGCCGTCCTGCTGCGCTTCTGGACCTTGGCGAGGGCCTGGGCAAACTTGGCGTAGTGGGTCTGGCAGATTGCCTTTGCCTCAAACAGCGTCTCCTTGGACACAAGCCACTCGAGCGGGCTCTTGTTGGCCGGGCAGTTGAACAGGCCGTGGTTGGTGTGCCGGACTGGAAAGTCGATTACGCAGTTGTCGTCGCAGACCGAGTCCCTCCGCGCCCGCGCCCCGCTGGCATCGGTCTTTCCGTCCGACGTCACCTGCTCAGGCGGGCTGGTGTTCAGGGTCTTCCGGCGCAGCGGGCTGAGGTAGATCAGCAGGTCCTCGCTGCCCATGTTGATCCCCAGCCACACGTCTGCATACATGCTGCTCCGCGGGTAGTGGACGCTGAGGTGATACTGGGGCGGCAGGACGATGATCTCGTGGGCCATGGGGTCTTCTGGTTGGGGCATGGCCATCGTCTGTCGGCGGGGCGGGCGGGGCGGCTTTTGTGGCCGGCGCGGGTCCGCGGCAGCTACTATCGCTGGTGGCGCGGGGCACGCGCTGCGGCTGCACCGGGTCCGCGGGCGGCGCGGGGAGGACACAGGGCCCGGGTCTCGGGAGGCGGGCGGAGCGCAGGGCCAGCGGGTGCGGCGGCGGCAGAAGACGGGCGGGAGGCGCTAGGCAGGCGGTGCCGCAAGGAGCAGAGGAGAGGCAGCGGACTGAAACAATGCGCGGTGGGGGACCGCGGACGGCGGCTCCTTTTAAAGGCGGCTGCGGCGCGCGCGTAGTCTATACGCACAGCGAAGGGGGAACGCCCAAAAATACAGTTGGCGGTGGCCGGGTGCATCACAGCCTCGGCCATTAACGGCCGACCCGGGTTCTGGATGGCGGGGCTGGGCTGGGGCTGCCCAGGCCGGCCAGAGGGGGGAAGGCTGCGCAAATAGCCGCCCGCGAGGGTGTAGACTCTGGTGGGGCGGCCGCCAGCGCTGGTGGAGGGCTTGTGCGACGCGACGGCGCGTGCATCAATGCCTCCAGCCAGCCCCCGAGAGAGTGATTGATTACACGCGCGGCCCTGCTCGCCCCAGCCGCCGTCGCGAGCGCAGAATTCCGGCCCGGGGACGAGGGGCGACTGCTGAAACTGGCGGCCCGGCCCGGCCTGGCCCTGTGCCGCCGCGGAGAGCGACTGTCGCGTCCACGGCGCGGCGCCCAGCCTAGCCGGCCGGTTTGGCATGGCTGCAGCCGTCGATGCCCGTTGGTGCCCGCTTGCGCCCGCCTTGGCACAGCCTGCATCGGCCAGCCCAGCGCATGCCTGTCGCATCTGGCGATCAGGCGCCTCGTGCAGCGCGCACGCTCCACCCCCGCGTCCGCGGCCGGCGGCTCGTCGAGCCGAGCCGGGTGCACCGCGGCGCTGCGGTCATGCTGTCGCGGAGTGCGCTTGGCTTTGCGGCCGACTGCGATCTCTTCTTCCGCCAATCCAGCGCATTTGCACCCTCCGCCCCCCTTCCACCGTCCCCAGGCACGAGTCCGCGACAGCCTCGGCAGCAGCGCGGCGGAATCCCCTCTGACGGAAGCGGCCGGTGCGCAGATGACGACGCTTGCGGAGCTGAGCGAGGGCTACTGCCCGGCGTACGCGCCGTTCTTCGGCTTCATGGGCGTGGCGGCCGCCATCGTGTTCAGCTCGGCCGGCGCCGGCTACGGCACGGCCAAGGCGGGCATCGGGATCGCCGGCGCGGGCACGTTTCGGCCGGCCATCATCATGCGCGCGCTTATCCCTGTCGTGATGGCCGGCATCATCGCTGTCTACGGCCTGGTTGCCTCGGTGCTCATCTCGGGCGACATGGATCCAAAGTCAAAGTACTCGCTGTTCTCGGGCTCAGTCCACCTGGCCTCGGGCCTGTGCGTCGGCATGACCGGCCTGGCCGCCGGCTGGTGCATCGGCATCGTCGGCGACACGGGCGTGCGCGGCTTCGCCAAGGAGCCGCGGCTCTTTGTCGGCATGGTACTGATCCTGATCTTTGCCGAGGTTCTGGGTCTCTACGGGCTCATAGTGTCGCTGATTCTGAACACCAAGGCCAGCAACACGCTGTGCCAGTGAGCGCGCGCTCCTCACGCTACCGCCCCCTTCCCCTCCCTAATCGCATTACGTTTCTCCATCCATCTCAGACAAGGCACATGTATTGCACAGATGTACTCGTGTCGCACGGCGCTATCGTGCCAGACGCCAGGCCAGATAGAGCGATAAGGGGAGGCGAGGAGACCGCCGACCGCCGCTGGCACTTTGCAGAGACTACAGAACAAACCTTCCGCGCACGCTCTCGAGCGGGATGTCCTCGTGCAGAAAGCTGTGCTTCCCGGGGCCCACGCCAAAGTCGCCGGCGCCCTGGCCGTCGCCAAACAGGCGGTACTTGTAGATGGTCAGCCCCTCCAGTCCGGCGGGCCCGCGGGCGTGCGTCTTGTTGGTGCTGACGCCGATCTCGGCGCCGAACCCGTAGCGGAACCCGTCGGCAAAGCGTGTCGATGCGTTCCAGTAGACGCCCGCCGCATCCACCCGCCGCATAAACCACTCGGCGCTTGCGCGGTCCTCGGTGATGATGGCGTCCGTGTGCTTGGACCCGTGCGCATTGATGTGGTCGATGGCCGCGTCGAGCGAGTCGACGACGCGCACCGCAATGTCCAGGTCCGTGTACTCGTGCCCAAAGTCGCTGTCCGTCGCCTGGAACACCAGCTCCGGCGACTCGCGCGCAGCACCTGCGCCCTCGATCGCCTTCAGCGACCGCTCGTCGGCGTGGATGCGGACACCCGCCGCCAGCAGCGCCTTGGCCACGGGCACAAAGACCGTGTCGACCACCGCGGCGTGCACCAGCAGCGTCTCGGTCGCGTTACACGCGGCCGGGTAGTTGGTCTTGGCGTCCACCACCGTGTGCACGGCTTTGCCCACATCCGCCGACGCGTCCAGGTACGTCGAGCAGATGCCGTCGGCGTGCCCGAGCACGGGGATGCGCGTGTTGTTCTGGATGTGGCGCACCAGCGAGTTCGACCCGCGGGGGATGACCAGGTCCACGTAGCGGTCCATGTCCAGCAGACTGTTGATTTCGTCCCGCGTCGACACTACCTGCACGGCGCGCTCGGGGAACGCCGTCTGCGTCCCCGGAGGCGCCGGCGCGGTGGCGATCGCGTACTGGATTGCGTCGGCCAGCGCCTGGTTTGTGCGGTTGGCCTCCTTGCCGCCCTTGAGGATCGCGGCGTTCCCGGACTTTATCGCCAGACACGCAATGTTAACCACGACCTCGGGGCGCGCCTCAAAGATCACCAGGCACACGCCCACCGGGCACACCACCCGGTACAGGTCCAGATTGTTGTCCAGCCTGCGCGCCATCGTCACCTGCCCGATCGGGTCCGGGATGCTGTCGACGTCATCCACGCCCTGCAGCAGCGTGGCATACTTCTCGCCGCCCGCACCCTCGATGTCCAGCCGCTTGAACAGCGACGCCGAGAGCCGGCCGGCCTCCACTTCCTTCTGCGCCGCCTCCTTGTCGGCGCGGTTGGCCTCGACGATCGATTCGCGCCGCTCCTCGAGCACCTGCTTGATGCGCTTGAGCACCGCCGACTTTTGCGCGCTGGTGACTGTCTGCAGCACGTTGGATGCCTCGCGCGCAGAGCGGGCGACTTGTTCGGCGGTCATGGCTTGTTCTTGTGCTTGCTCTGGGTAAGTGCAGGTGCAGGTGGGGTGTGCGATAGATGGCGGAGAAGCAGGTGTGTCCACTGTCGATGCTGGCGTGCACAGAGGAGAGAAGCGCCGCTCGCGCTGACTTGGGCCGCTGGCGCCCGAGCGCGGGGGCGGGGCAAGCCGTTGACTGGGGGGTCTCCGCGCCCTAATCCCGCCTGATGACGCGTGGTTGTCCCCCCGCAAGTCCCGCCCGTCCCCTGGGCCGGCTTTGCGGGGCGTGCGGGTCCGGTCCAGGGCGGCGCCCCGGAGCCGGATCTTGGACCGGGCCGTGCGGCCGCGCCCCCCGCCCGGTTTCCGCAGATCCCATACAGGCGCCGCCCCGCGACGCGTGCTGGACCTGGCAGCCGCCCCGCACGGCAGCCGTGCTTCCTGCCGCCTCGGACCACTCGGCCTCCGCTCACTCACCCACCACACCATATCGCACCACACCGCATCGCACACCAGAGATGCCGCGCACGCCAGCCCCAGAGCCGCGCACGGCGCGCGCATGGGGGCTGATGCGGGACCTGGCGCTCACGCAGCGGTTCTTTGTCCCGATCGCTGCCGCGGTGCTGCTGCTTGAGACTGCGCTCACGCACACCATCATCCAGCGCGTGGCATACACGGAGATCGACTGGCGGGCGTACATGCAGGAGGTGGAGGGCGTGGCTCGCGGCGAGCGCAACTACGCCAAGCTCCAGGGCGACACAGGCCCCCTGGTGTACCCGGCCGGCTTCGTGTGGATATACGGACTGCTGCGGGCGGTCACCAGCGGCGGCGCCGACCTGCGGACGGCCCAGTACGTCTTCCTGGCCGTCTACATCGCCACGCTCGCCGCCGCCATGGCTATCTACCGGGCTGCGCGGGTCCCGCCACTGTGGCTGGCGCCGCTGGCGCTGTCGAAGCGGCTGCACTCGATCTACGTGTTACGGCTATTCAACGACCCCATCGCCATGCTATTTGCCTACCTGGCCGTCCTCGCGCTGCTGTCTCCCCGGAGCGTCCGGTGGTCGGGGCTCCTGCTCAGCCTGGGTATCTCCGTCAAGATGAACGTGCAGCTGCTGCTCCCGGGAGCCGCCTACGTCTGGTGGCGGACCGGCGGTCTGCCGATGGCTGCCGCGCAGCTGGCGGCCGTCGCCCTCAGCCAGACAATAGTGGCTGCGCCGTTCCTGCTTACCTACCCGGCGCAGTACCTTGCACGCGCCTTCGACTACGGACGGCAGTTCGACTTTACATGGACAGTCAACTGGCGCTTTGTCGGCGAGGACCTGTTTCTCTCGCCGCTCTGGGCGCGCTCGCTGCTTGCTGCGCACGCCGCGCTGCTGGCCGTCCTGGCGCTGGTGGTGTGGCCGAGGCTCTCCAACAGCACGGCCCTCGCGGTCGTCAGGAAGGGCCTCCGCCGGAGCGCCACGCACGCAAACGTCGCCGCCGACGAGGCGGTGCTGGTCGTGTTCACGGCCAACTTGGTGGGCGTCCTGTGCGCCCGGTCCCTGCACTACCAGTTCTACTCGTGGTACGCACACATGCTGCCGTATCTCCTGTACAGAACGGGCCAGCCGCTGGTCGTTCAGCTCGCGCTGTGGCTGACTGTCGAGATCGCATGGAACGTCTATCCGTCGACCGGCGCGTCGTCAATGGCGATGCTTGTCGCCCATGCAGCTATCCTCGCAGGCGTGATGCGCAGCGCCATGAGGCAGCGCCCTGCAATGCACACAAAGGCGCAGTAGAAGCTGCTGCTAGTCGGCAAGTTCCAGCAGGTGGGCCGCGAGATGCAGGGCATGCAGGCGGTCTCGGCAAAGGTCCAGGAGATCTCGCGGCTGCAGAATGTGATGGAGTTCACCCGGCGCCAGACCTAGTGTGTAGGAATATGGCCCTCGGAACCCAGATGTACATCCGCCGTTGCTGTGCGCACCATCTACCTGGAGAACATCCATCCAAGTACCACCGCCTGCTAGACGCATGTACACAAGCAAAAGTACGATCAAAAAGCACCAGCCTAGTCGACACGCAGGCGGTCCATTGTCTGCTGCGTCTCCTCCTGGACAATCCCGTGGACGTCATCCTGCCTCGCGTTATAGGCGGCATGGGCCTGGTTGAACGGGTTCTCTGGCGCCTTTTGCCAGCGCTTGAAAATGATGTCCTTCATCTGGCTCTGCCGGAGACCCGGGTGCTCTTCCTTGATGATCGGCAGCATGCGCTCCGTGTACTCGGCGAGCGCAGCCTTCATGCGTCGCTCGGGGTGCCGGTCGACCACCGCGGCCTTCCGCGCCCGCGACGAGCCGTCGGTTGGCTCGTCGACAGCGTCCATCAACGCCAGCGCATCGTCAATGTTGCTTGCCGCAAACGCCTCGACTAATCCGCCCTGCTCCTCGGCCGCCGCTGCAACCTGCACCTCCTTTGCTACGGCCTTCTTCTCGGCGCCACGCGTAACGGTAGGCTTGATGCTGCTCTTCGTGCCGCCCGCCCGCGAGTCCTTGGGCTTTGCGTTGGCCTTGTTCTCGGACTCGAGCAGCGCGTCGGCCTCCTTCTTCCGCGCCAGCTTCTCTAGCCGTTTGGCCTCCTGGTCCTCTTTCTTGCCATTTGACTTTGCACCGGCCTCCCACTGGTGCGCCTCCTCGGCGTCCTTCTTCTGGCGCACTTTGGCGTCCTTGTCCTCCTTGGCCGCCGCCTTCTTCTCCTTGGCCGCCTTTACTACACGGATCCAGGCGCTGACCGGGCAGCATGCCGCCAACAGCCGATGGTCAGTAGAAAGCGGGACGGGCTTGCAGGCGGACCCACGATCCGCTAGCCGTCAAGAGCAGGCCTACCCTTGGTGTTCTCTCCCTGGAATTTCTTGGGCATTGTTGCTCGTCGATTCTGGTGCGGAATGGATAGCGGCACGGCAGACGCCAGTAGAGCAAATCCGGTTGATGGTGGCGGTCGACAGAGCTGGGATGCGGGCGACAGGATCAGGGCGGGTGCTGCGGGGGAGGACGCTGTTTGCGTTGCGTGTCTGATCACTGGCGCCGACGCGAGTGGCACGGGTGCTGCATAATCGGCTCGCGTACTTGCCCCATTTGGACGCGACCCCTTCCTCTCCTCCCTTCGCGTCTGCATTCTTAGTAATTGGCTCGAGGTCCGCATTTTGGCGTTTATCTGGCTGCTGCTGCAGTAACAGCTCTGTTGGCCGCGGCGCATAATGCTCCCGCCAGGGGACCCGGCCGCCAGAGCGGGGGCCGTCCCGCCGTCAACTGTCATCCGGTCGCGGTTCCGGAGCATCACAGAGCGCCTGCCAGCGACGACGCTCGCCCGAGGCACAAAGCGCTACTTGGTGGACGACAGCCCGAATGGCATCGCTGGGCGCACGCAGCAGCAGCAGCAGCAGCAGTGGCTAGGGTGTCTGGAGACGCCCATCCGCCTGGCCCCACGCCAGGAGACGCCGCTCGTGGACACGCTCTTGCGGCCACAGAGGCTCTTTGCGTCCGGGACGCCGCCCTCCGAGTCGAAGAGTCCCTCGCGCAGCTTATTAGAGTCCGCGCGGCGCGATAGCGAGGCGAAGAGCGCTGTCGAGTCGCTGCGACGGGACGCGGAGCGGGCAAAGTTTGAGCTGAGGCAGGTGGAGATGGAGCGCGAACGCGAGCGCGAAGAGGCGCTGCAGCAGCGCCAACGGCTGGAGCGTGACCTGCTGGCGCAGACAAAGCGCGTGGAGCGCCTGGAGCGCGACCGCAGGTGGTTGGCAGAGCAGGAGGAGAAGCTGGCTGAAGAACGCCGCGCCGTTGATGGCGAAATGGCCGCACTCCGCCAAAAGTGTGATGCCCGTGTCGACAAGGCTGCTGCTGCTGCTCACGCCCTCGAGAAGCGCCTGGACGACGCGAATCGCGCGTTGCGTCACTCCCGGTCAGAACACGTTGGCGAGATTGAGCGCTACCAACACCGTCTCGCGGTCGCTGAGAGTGCAGCTGCAGAGCTTCGCGCGGGCAGCAGCGAGGGGAGCGGATCTGTCGGGGGTGACGCGTCGCTGCAGTGCACCATCGACGCGCTGCGGCGCGAGGTTCACGAAAAGAGCCAGGATGTCGAGGAGCTGCAGATGCGCCTGCGCACGTTGACAAGCAGCAGCGACGATGCTGCGGCTGCGACACCATCTAGAACCCGCGTTGCCCAACTGGAGCGCGACCTGCATGAGCAGTGCTCGTACATCCAAGCCGTCGAGCAGCAGAACCGCCAGATGCGCGCAGACGCCCAGCGCCTTGCCGAGCGCGCAGCAAAGTATGAGCAGGAACACGAGGTCAATGCGGCGCTCAGCTCCAAGATCGAGCGGCTCGAGCAGCAGCAACACGACTACGCGAGGCTCGTGGCCCAGGTCGATGCGCTGCAGCAGGAGCGCGAGCAGTGGCGGCGAGTGCTGCGCGATACTGATACCGATGCTGGTGCGAGCGCCGCTGCAGACCGCAAACCCGACCCAGCCCATGGCGGCAGCCCGGTGCCGGGGCTTGATTCGCCGCTTGCTATCGCCAAGACTGTGGCTGCACAGCGACACACCATCCGCGTGCTAGAGTCGAAACTGGAGTCGATGCAGTACAGTGCCGAGACGGTGGCACAGCAACTTCAGAGCGCAACGCAAGATGCGAAGCTGTTCCGGCAGGAGCGCGCGCGACTCGAGGAAGAGGCGGATGCAGGCAGGCAGCGCGCGACACGGCTGGATGGCGCCAGACAGCATGCAGTGCGCGAGGCCGAGTTCCTCCGCGCCCAGCTGCGCTCGTACGACAGCGAGGAGGCGGGCCTGATGGGCGGGAACTATGACCGCCAAAAGGCAGAGCGGATCGCGCAGCTGGAGCAGTTTATCGACGAGCAGCGCGCGCGAATCGCGTCCATGGAGCAGGGCGCAGGCCCAGCCGAGGGCGGACACGCGCCAGGGCCTCAGGCTGACGGGCCGTCAACAGCGCTGCTCCGCGGGTACCGCGAGGACGCCGAGGCAAGGCTGCACGAGCTGGCGGAGGCACAGGCCGAGCACCAGCGTGAGCTGGCCGATGTACAGGCTGGACACCAGCGCGAGCGCGATGAGGCAGCGGCAGAGTACCAACGCCTGCTGGCGCGCTTCGAGGCGCTGGAGCGGGAGGCGGCGCGACTGGAGCACCAGGTTGGCGCGGGGCTTGGCTACGACCCGCGCACCACGCGCATTCTGCAGCTCATCGACAACCCGTCTGCCCAGGACTTTGCCATCCGCTCACAAAAACTCACCAGCCTCGCTGCTGAGAATGAGGCGCTTCTAGAGCGCATCCGCCAGCTGGAGCCAGGCGCCGCCAAGCCGGCTGATGCCGCTTCTGTTGGTCTGGCGGACGAGGACACGGCTGACAGCGGAGACGGCAATGGCGACGATAACGGCGGTGGCGGCGGTGGCAGCAGCGGCGCCGGGTCCGCGTTCTTCCACACCATTGACAACCTGCGCTCAGAGAACCGGAGCCTGACGCAGCAACTGGAAGACTCGGTCAAGCTCATCAGCCGGTACCGAAAGGAGTGGCGGCGCAAGGCAGCAGAGCTACGCGAGGTTGTCTACCTGATTCTGGGGTACCGCGTGGACTTTATGACCAACGGTAGCGTGCGCTTCACGTCGACGTACGCCGCCGACGTTGACCAGAGCTTTGTCTTCACCAGCGGCGACGACAACCAGGGCCACATGCGCCTGCTGGGCGGCGGCAGCAAGGCATATCTCAAGGGTCTCAGCAACGACATCCGCTACTGGATCCAGGAGCGTGGCAGCATCCCCGGCTTTCTGGCTACCGTCACGCTGCAGAACTTTGAAGCCCAGCCGGCCCAGGCCAGCCAGTGACCACGCGCGCCTTGCGTGCGAGAAGCTGAAGTAGTATAAATTCCAACTGTGGCAGGCACGCCGCGCCTAAAGACCGGGTCTACATGTCGTTGGCCGCGCTGAGGAGCTTTGTCAGGTGCTCGAACTTTACGCTTTCGCTGATGACGGTCGCCTTGGCCTCGTTCTCGGCCCTAAGCGGCAGCGAGATGACGCCGGCCGCGTCCACGCTCCATCCGTGCTCCTTGGCCAGGCGCAGGACGGCCTCCTCGTCAAGGTTGACCATCGTGCCCACGAGCTTGGCCTGGATGGTCTGGTACGTGCTGGTGACCTCGGCCAGAATCAGCCTGCGCAGCCCGCTGTCGAACCCGGCGATTCCGTCGACCACCGACTCTTCGTCGTCGTCGTCGCCGTACATTTCGCTCCAGAACTTGTCAAACTCGGCCTTTTCCAGGTAGTCCCTGAGCACCAGCAGCTTGGCCACCGACGCATCCTTGCAAATGTCGTCCGAAAGCAGGTATAGGCACAGGTTGAAGTCGCCCTGAGACGACGATATAAGCGCCTTGACCAGCACGCGCCGCACCACATCCAGGTCCAGCATCGCCGGGTTGAACTGGTACATTTTGAGCAGCGCCAGGTTGGCCATCAAATCGTGGTTCGTGGCCGGATCTGGATTCGCGCACTGATGGGCCAGGTACGCCTCCAGCAGGCCAATCTTTTGCGGGTTGTACCGCTCCACCCCGGTCAGGAGGCTGTGGATCTCATCCGGCCGGGTGGACGGGCGTGCAAATGACGTTGTCGAGGCCATTCTGTGCTGCTGATCTCTTGTAAGGCAATGCGGCCCGAAAGCTAAAATTGGCGAAAGCGGAGGAGCACCCTCCATTCGGCGAATTGTCGGGCGCGCGCCAGTCTTGCCATTGCCACGGCGGCGGCCGGGGGACTTTGGCTGCCAAAACTTTGCCCCCTTTACGGCTCGGCTCGGCGCCGCCCAGGGCAGGAGCGCGAGCTGTGTCCATTTGGGGCCCAGCAGCGGGCGGGCGGCCGCCTGCCACCCTGCCTCCGCATTGCCGCATTGTACACTATTCCTTGTCTGGAGCATGGAGCTCGGATTGACCACATACAAAAAGGGCGAGTTTATTGAGACCGACACGGGCAACAAGGTCAGCCGGCGGTCGCTCATATCGGGCAGCCAGAACATCGTGCTGGGCGGCAAGACCGTGGTGCACAGCAGGTGCACCATCCGTGGCGACCTGCGTCGCGCCGGCCCGACCCACCAGGCCGCCGTGCTGATCGGCCGCTTCTGCTCGCTCGGCGAGGCCTCCGTCCTCCGCCCGCCATACAAAACATACAAGGGCGTGTTCAGCTACTATCCGCTCAAGATTGGCGACCACGTCGACATTGGCGAAAACACCATCGTCGAAGCCGCGTCTATTGGGTCCTATGTCAAGATCGGAAAGAACTGCATCATTGGCCGCTTTGCCATTATCAAGGAATGCTGTTTGATCGAGGACAACACGGTCATTGCCCCCAACACTGTTGTCCCGCCCTTCTCCGTCGTCGCTGGCGGCCCGCCCGCCCAGGTGGTCGCTCGACTCCCCGAATCGACTCAGGATGTCTTTGAGGCGCAGTCCAAGGACAAGTATGCAAAGTTTGTCCCCGCGTAGCCGCGCCATGTCAGCGCACAACAGCCCTCGCCGCTCCTTCCCGCGCAGCGTCTGATATGTAACACGTTTGCGAACACCAGATGATGATCGCAAGATGCCTGCCTCCCACTGCGTAACTTGTGGTGGTGGGGGCTGCTTGGGCGCGGCGGCGGCCTGATACCAGTTGGCATAGTCCCACGCGAGTGCGAGCGCAATGGCGGATGTCGACAGCGTGTACTTCATTGCGATTCTGGAGTGGATCTCCCGAGGGGCGGCGCTGCGGGCGGACGGGGCGGGCGGTTCGGACGA
>JANBOI010000052.1:0-25519 GCA_027595825.1 Coemansia biformis
GCCACAGGCGCGGGCCACGTCACGCCTGCCGCAAGCGCCGCCGCCGCCCTCGCTGCAGGCAGGCGCGCGTTGTGGGCGTGGTACGTGCCGTGTGCATTTCTGCTCCTCTGCAGCTTTGCCCGTCCACTCACCTTCACGAATCCCCTCCCCACTCGGCACGCCGGCGCGAAATCCGGACCGAAATCGAGCCGCGACATAATGGAGTCTGCAGAGGCCGGCGAGCGGTACCAGCTGACGCAGCTCAAGGAGCAGCTGGCGGAGGCGCTCGGCGACGACGGACCGTCGTACTGGGCGGCGCTGCGAGACTTTGTGCACGGCAAGCTCAATCGCCAAGAGTTCGACTTTTACGCGTACATGTATCTGTCTGGCGAGAAGGCCGCGCTGCACAACCGCTTCATCTTGGCCACCATCCACAACGCGCAGAGCGGCCAGGCGCCGCCCGAGGGCGAGCGCAGCGCGGGCTTTGAGGGCCGGCGGAAGCGGCGATTCGATGGCGACGAGCGGGCCGGTGGGAGCGGCAGTGGCGACGAGAGCCGCAAGAGCCGCCGGAGCATCAAGGCGCTGCTGGAGGACCCCAAGTGGCGGTATGTCAAGGAGCTGGTAAAGTCGCTGAACAAGAACGAGCGGCGCGCGATCAAGGCGCTGCTCAAGCGGCCGGGCCTTACGCCTGAGGAGGCGCAGGCGGCGATCCGCTCGGTCAAGCCCGTGGTGCTCCCGATGCCGGCGTCGGCGCTGCCGCAGTCATACGCGATGGACATTGCCAAGGGCATCACGGCGCCGCTGGTCTACGACACAAAGTCGATGCCCGACATCGAATCGCTGAGCTACCGGATGGTGGCCATTGCGCTGGAGAAGGGGCTGTCGGGCGGCGTGACGCGCGAGAGCGGCGAGCTGCTGCTATACGCGCTGGACTACCACCTGAAAAACATTGTGTCCGACATGATCTACAAGATCCGCTCCAACCGTGCGCTGGGCATCCCAGTGAGCAGCGCGGTGGCGGTTCCGCCCATGGCAGCTTCGACAGTGGTGGCTGCAGCGGCAGCTGCCCCGACAGCTGCTGCCCATCCTGGCGCGCTCCAGCGCCCAACCACCGGCGGTCTGCGGCTGCGCGACCGGTTGTACAATAGCAAAACGACGCTGCACCTCTCGGATCTGGTGTTTTCGCTGGAGATCAGCCCCAGCACGACCGTCGAGCCGCCGCTCTGTCTGGAGCGCTGGGGCAACCTCTTGGCAAACCAGGTTCTGGCGGAGAGCGCCACAGGAGGCGACGACGAGCCGCACATTGTGCCGTCGTCCGGGGACGGAGCCGGCGCGCAGCCGGAGGGCCAGGATGACGACGACGACGGCGCAGTTGACCATGGCGACGCCGCGCCACACGCGGACGGCGATAGCGACGATGGCAGCAAGCGTCGCCGCAAAGCCCGCCGGCTGCGCGCTCGCTACGAGCGCTGGTTCGGGCCGTATGTCTCGGCGCCACATGGCCATGGTGGTGGCAGCGGCGGCGGCGGCGCGACGTCAGAGTGATACTGGCGGCGACTAGCGGCCCCATGTAGTGGACACATACTCTATTTGGCATATAACCGCCAGAAAACAAACATCCTGAACAGCTAAAGATCGGCGGAGGAGCGGCCTCTGGTGCACTACGGAAAAGTACTATTTTTGCAACAAGGTTGGCGCCGGGGTACAGTGGAGGTTTGCGTCGGCATGCGGCGTCATTTGCGCGGGCGGGTTTGGCAGCGGCTGAGGCGAGGACAGGCGCCCGTCGAGATGTGTCATTTGCGTCGGCGGTTTGCGTCGGCGGGAATTAGAACGGAGCGGCAGAAAAGGACAGAGCGTTTGAGTAGTTTGCAATACACGCAGCACACTCAGTACTGTTGGTGCGTCGGTAGGCACTTACCTGCGAACCTAAGTAACTTGACGCCTCGCCATCCGCCTCAGAGGGAGGGAGGGTCATCACGCCTGTTTGCAGACGGCGTTTCACTCCGTCGCGGATGGTTGCGTCTTCTTGTTGGTTGTGCGTGTGCGGGGACGCTTGGCGGGCTGCGCTGGCCGCTTCCTGGCGACCATGGGCTTGGCGCGCAGAAAACGCTCGGGGGCCTCGCCCGTCTCGCGCAGGCCGTCCACAATGTGCTTGAAGTTGAGCACGGCCGCGAGATCGCGGTTCCACTGGCTGCGGGTCTTCTGGGCGGCTGCTCGCTGGCAGGTCAGTGTCCATCGGCATGCGCAGGCACAAGAGGGTGCTCCGTTCGGCAGTTGCTCTGCCAGCCGCAGCACGGGTGAGCAGTGCTCCTGGAATGCCGCCTGGCTGGCACCCACTCCCCATTCCGGCCGTCTCGACGTCCATGTCCAGGGAAGGTGGTTGTGGCTTCTCCCGCGTCTCTTCCGGGTTGAGGAGCAGGTGGTGCAGTCAATTCCAGGCGGCGCAGGAGATGCCGCGACAGGAGAACTATAGCTGTTTCTTGTGAGCATGGCCAAAGTGCGCACACAGTCTGTTTGTGAGACAAGCACAGGCGGAATAAATGGCTATGAAAGACGCCAGTGGCACCAAGTGGTTGTGTATCAGGCCAGCGACCGCCTCCACCCCAATGTCGCTGTCCCCTGCCGATGCAAACTACCACTGCCAAGGACGCGAACCTTACTTCAACCACGGCGCCAATCCTTTTGCAAAACTACCTAGTACGGGGTGTATCCGTGGCTTCGCGACGACGTGCCGTGCGATCCACGCACGGGACCCTCGCGGTCGCGATCACGATCGCGGTCACGGTTGCGGTCGCGGTCGCGGTCACGCCCGCCTCGCGAGCCCCTGGAGCCGCGGTGGTCATCGCGTGGGCGGTTGCTTCCATGGTCGCCCCGCGAGCGCTCCCTCCCAGATCTGCTGTCGCTGTTGCCGTGGCGGCGCGACGAGGAGCGGTGGGCGCCATCGCGCCCGCTGCGGTCGTGCGAGCCACGGTCGTCGCCTGGGCGGCCACCCTTGCTGCCGCCGCTGCCACCGCCGCCGTCGCCGCTGGCGTTGCCGGCGCCCTGCTGGTCGTAGAATCCCGCGCTCAGTGGGTCCGCGCCGTTGGCCCCGGCTCCCGATCCGTCGTCCTGACCCTCGCCGCCGTAGTAGCCCATCGGCATGCTCATCTGGCCGTAGTATCCGTTGTTGTTTGGCGCACCCGAGGCGTCGGGCGTGCCGCCGGCGCCTGCCGCATCGGCCCCCGCGCCAGAGCCGTCGCCCGGAGTGCCGCCAGCGCCGTAGTATCCGGCCATGTTGCCGTAGTACATGCCGTAGCCCATGGCGCCCGAGTAGTCCATGTTGGCGGGCTGCCCGTTCGCGCCCACCATGCCCATCATTCCGTAGTTTGGCATGCCCATCATGCCGTAGTTTGGCATACCCATCATGCCGTAGCCGGGCATGCCCATCATGCCGTAGCCAGGCATGCCCATCATGCCCACGCTCGCCGTAGGGTTGCGCTTCCGGTGCACGGCGGGCTTCACGTCAACGCGCTTGCCGTGTATTTGGATGCCATCCCCCGTGTTACCCGCCTTGACCGCCTGCAGCGCAGACTCCTCATTGTCATACTCCAAAAAGCCGTATCTGCGCGACCGACCGGTCTCCCGGTCCATCAGCAGCTTTGTGTCGATAATGCTGCCAAAGCGGGCAAAGCTCGAGTTCAGGTCTGCGTCGGTGGCAGACGGCGGCAGGCCGCCAACAAAGACCTTTTCGCCGCGCATGTCCTTGACAGGGTCGACATACGGCTCGCTGTTGCTGCTCGGCTGCTGTGGCTGGCTCTGGCTCTGGCGCGGCGGCGCGGGCTGGCTGTCGCGCGGGATGGCGTGTTTCGGGTCGATCTGCTTGCCGTCCAGCATGTGCGTGGGCTCCTGAAGCACTGCATTGACCCCACTGATGCTGTCGAATGTGACAAACCCAAAGCCGCGCGGGCGGCCGGTCGACTGGTCGCGCATGATCGAGCACTCGGCAATCGTGCCGTACTTGGAAAAGTACTTGCGCAGCCTGGCCTCGTCCGTCTCCCAGCTCAGGCCGCCCACAAACATCTTGCTCGGTGGCGCCCTAGAGGTCGCATAGCACGCTGCGTGCGCGTCGCGCAGGTTGCGCCCAGACACGGCAATGGGGATTGGCAACCCAGCCAGACACGGAAACAAGGGCGACGCGCCGGCAGGCAAAACGAAAAGCGCACAACTTAGTAGAAAAGAAAGAGAAGAGGGCGGTGCAAAGGAGTATCCACAGTAACACGGGCAGTTGGCACGCGCTTGCAGGCGAACAGCGTCCGGAGCGGAGCAAAGATACCATTGTTCACTTTCTGGAGCTTAAAATATACCAACCAAAACCGCAAACATGAAACGTGGAAACATGGAAACATTGATACAAGAAGCGCGATGGCAATGTGGCAGGGGGCCGATGTGGCAAGTGGCGGCCAGGCAGGCAATGCACAGGAGGGCCGGTGCACTCGACAGCAGGAGAGGGGCGCAGGCAGGCCATGGCGGGGACACGCTGGCAGCCAACTCCAGGGCACCCTCGGGACCACCAAAGGGCGCCCCTCGAGCCAGCCCAGGCGGGCCCGCGCAGCCTCGACGACGAGCATAGCAAAGGAAAACACAAACCGACTTACCCTTCCTCCTTGAGGCTTGGCTGCGGGACTGGCGCTGCAGCGCTGGCGCCCGGCCCGCCCGCTGCGTCCGCGTCGCCTGCGCCATCCGTATCCGCTGTCGCGGCGGGCGGGTTGGCGGCAAAGGCCTGGTCGTTGTACAGCCACTGGTTGCCGACGGTGTCGGCGGCATAGCCGTATGGCCCGCCGCCCACGGGGTACGAGTCAACGCTGTAGAGCGAATCGTCGACTGTGTGTGAGGAATCGTTCATTTTCGAGATTCGGCAAAGCTTATGCGCGAAACGCAGCAGACGCCACGCCGATTGCGATCGCTGTGCAGCTGTCGCGTGGTGGTAAGCGGCTGGATTGGAGGGCCTGTAGTCGCGCCGCGGGCAGGTGCTGCGGCGTGACACGGGCGGGTGTGTCTTGGCCACAAATGGAAGCAGAGGGGCAAACGCGTTTCCTGAGCAAGCAGAAAGGCGAGAAAAAGGGAAGGGAAGGGAAGGAAGACGGGGCGGGCAATACGCGCGCGACTCGACCGCCCTTTCTTTCTGCCCAGTGATCCGATACAGGAGATCAAATCGGCGCGGGTGGCAGCTGTGAGCGCCAAACGCCTCGGATTTGTGGCTGTGAAGGCAGCCCCGCCGTTTGCCCCGCCGTTTGCCCCGCCTTGCTCACGACCGCGCGGGCTGCCTCGCGTGCGAATTGCCGGCCGGCGCCAGACACAGAGAGGCGGAGCGCACAGGGCATGTCGAGCAGCGTTGTGCGCAGGGGGCGCGGCGGCAGACCGGCGGCGAGGGACTCGGCAGCCGCCGCCGGCAGCTATGTCGTCGAGGCCATCCTCGCCGATGTGACGATCGGCGACGTCAGCATGTACGAGCTCAAATGGGAGGGGTACTCGAGCGAGCACAACCGGTGGGTGGCCGAGTGGGACCTCAGCTGCCCCGAGCTGCTGGCCGAGTACAAGCGGACAAAGGTCGAGAACACCGCGGACGTCGGCCCGTTCTACCGGGTGCTTCAGGCCGCCAAGGAGCTCCACCCGATCACTGTTACGAACACGGTCGATGGCGTTGGCTGCCCGGAGGGCTTTGCCTACATCAACGAGAGCATCTACTCGGACGACGTGCCGCGGCCGTGCACGCCAATGTTCCCGTGCGAGTGTGAGGATGGGTGCGTGACGGACTGTCCGTGCGTGCGCGACCGGTACTACGACGACCGCGGGCGCGTGCAGGTGGGCATTAGTGCGGCGCTGATGGAGTGTGGGCCGACGTGTCGCTGCAGCAGAACCTGCTCGACGCGCGTGGTGCAAAATGGCTCGGGAGTCAAGTTTGAGATCCGGCGGTTCGCGCGCAAGGGCTGGGGCGTGGTTGCCAGGGAGGCCATCGTGCGCGGCACGTTCGTTGCGGAGTACGTGGGCGAGCTGATCACGTTCGAGGAGGCCGAGTCGCGGGGGCTTGCCGACACTGCAATGGGGCTGACATACCTGTTTGATGTGGACATGGCGTGCTCCGGCGGCGACACGGCCGACTTTTCGATCGACGCCAAGACGCAGGGCAACGTGTCGCACTTCTTCAATCACTCGTGCATGCCAAACATGGAGATCCGCCCCGTTTACATCGAGCATCGCGACCCGCGGCTCCACCGCCTGGCGTTCTTTGCGGCGCGCGACATTGCCGCCGGCGAGGAGCTGACGTTCGACTACAGCCCCGCAAGCAACGACGGCGCCGGTGCTTGCGACGGCGGCGCCATGTTTGCATGCCAGTGCGGCACGGCGGCGTGCCGCAAGACAATCTTTCTGTAGCGCGCGGGCGCCCTGCTTCTGGCAAGCCGGCTAGCGTGCTGTTTGGTTGGAGTGTAGACTAGAGCCCCGCTGCATCCCAGCGAGGCAATGCGCAAAGTAGTTGGGGCGCTGGCCAGGAAAACATTGGCCGGAAGCCCGCCTGGCCGGACAGGGCTGGACGCCGCATATGCTTTGGCTCTTGGGTTGCACATGCAGGGGGGCACTTTGCAGTGACGACGACGACGTGCCGCTGGCCACGCTGCTGGGCCGCGATGGCCATGCCACGCGCCAGCACACGGACAGCCCGCAACGGCACTGTTAACTCTAACAACAGCAGCAAGCCGAATCAGTTACAGCCGACTCTCCTAGGAAACCGCAAACACAGGATAGGTAGGCCACTAACGGCTGGCCGCCCGCTCAGCAGGCCTTGCGCTCCAGATGCGCTGCCTACAGCGGCAAGGCGGGATGGGGGGCGGCGGTTAGCGCACACCGATCGCGACATGGCACGCCAGCCGCCACAAAGGCGGCGGCGGCGATCAGCGCAGGGCATGCCTGCCTGGGGCCTACCATGTCGGCGTTCCTCCGCACGCAGAGCTACAGAGCAGCAGGGCGGGTGGAGCTGTTAGCGGCGGGTCGCGCCAGAGCGTGCGGCGTGGCGGGCATAGCTGCGGCGGCGTCACCGTACCTTCACGTCGTCCACCGACACCTTTGCGCGCTTGGCGTGCTTTGCAAAGCTCTCGAGGTCGGCAGCCATCGTTTCTACAGGTGCAGCACGCCCCCACTCTCGCCCGCGCATGAGCATCGGCGCCCCTGAGCATCGACGTCCCTGAGCCCGCGGCCCTGAGCCCGAGCCGCGTGCCGAGGTGGCACCTACCTGCTTGTGCGTAGACGACCTGGCCTAGGGCGTCCACAAACGCCGGCGAGTACTTTGCTGCGCTCTTCTGCTCTACACGTGCCGATCCGGTGCGCAGCCGTTAGCCGGGAGGGGCAGCCAAGCCGTGCGCAGCCTGGCACCGCCTCTCGCGGCCAGCCGCAGCACCCGGCCCTCGCCGCTGCGCGGTCTTACCGTCGGCGCTGCAGAGCTGGGCCACGGCCAGCCAGACGGCGGCGCGCGGGTCGCGCGGGTCGGCGTTCATGTCGGCGGGGGGGGGGGCAGACAGGAGGTCTGCAACGGCAGGGCAGAGGAGCTCGCGGCGGGCACGCACGCACGCGCGCGCTCGGCGGCTGGCCCGGCTGGCGGCCCACATGCACGGGGCGCGGGGGATTGCCGCGTGCCCGCGGGACGAGGGCCAACCGGCGCGAGGAGGCGCGCGCGCGCGCCGGCCCGCCGCGCCGAGCGTGGACCAAAGCGGATGCTGTGCCTTTCGCCTCTTTTGGCTACTGCCGACTAGCCGACCTCTTTCTGCACCCGTCGCCGTGCGCGTGGAATGTGCCTTTCCGCGAACCTCCAGCTCATCTGCCCTGCCTGCCGCGCCTTTGTCCTCCTCTGCCCGCGTCTGAATTGAACAGGCGCCTCCAATCTCCCCGCACGGCCCTCCCGCCCTCCCGACGCGACCTGCGCCTGGCCCAGCTCTGTGCTTGACCCAGCTCAGCGCCTGTCCCGCTCGTGCGCCTCTACTCCAGCTCGCGCCCGTGCTCACTCCTGTGCCGCTCGGCCACGCCCAGCCCAGCCCAGCCCAGCCCGACTCGGCCTTGCCCAGCCCCCGGCTAGTACCGAGCCTGACCTTCCGCTCCACACGCGTGTCGAATCGCTGTGCTCCGCTTCCGTTCACTTGCACGCCCCGGCTGTCTGGTCTTCTCGCAAACATGGAGGGCGGCGGTTCTGTTTACAAGTACGGCTACATTTCCTTGAAGGAGTCGTGGCTGTGGTCGAGGCGGTGGGCGATTCTCAAGAGGGGCACGCTGTCATTCCACAAAAACGAGGCAAGTTCGCTCATACGCACGTGCGCCCCCTGGCCGTCAGCCGCAGCCGCCGGCTGATGGTTGCGTCTCCCTCGCACGAGTATTCGCGGTTACTGTTGCGTGCTGGCAGGCCAGCATCCAGCGCCCAGTACCCGGCACCCACCACTTGCACTGCCTGCGGCCGCGGCCGCACTGCCCGTGGCCACACTGCCCAGCGCTCACCATCCACCATCCGCCATCCACCGCCTGCACTGCTGATGCATGTGCAGATACGCGTGGGCGACGGCGGCACCAGTCCCCCGTATCAGAGCCGGTACTGGCGGCTAACCCCCTCTGCACGCTCCCTTTCTCCCCGCGTAGAAAGCGATCCAGGCCACGGCGCTCGTGGTCCTCAAGGAGGTCAACCAGGTGAGCCGATCCGAGCTAAAGACGTACTGCATTGAAATCAAGGCAAAGGACCGCGACTACTACATCCAGTGCGCCAGCGACGACGACCTGTACTCGTGGATGGATGCGATATACGAAAAGTGCCCGCTGCTCAGCGGCGTCTCGCCGCCGTCCAACTTCCACCACCAGGTTCACGTGGACTTTGACCCCGTCAGCGGCATGTTCATCGGCCTGCCCGAAAAGTGGGCCAAGCTGCTGCAGTCGTCCAACATCACCCAGCAGGACTATGCGCAGAACCCGCAGGCCGTGCTCGATGTCCTGGAGTTCTACACCAAAAACACCGCCGAGGGCCAGGCCGCCGTCAGTGCGTCGGCCAGCAAGATGGCCGGCCTGGTCTCGTCGTCGCCCATGTCCAGCGCCTCGAGGCATCCGCCTGCCGACCACAAGCCGAGCACGCACCAGGTAAGTTGCCACCACTCGCCCTCACCCAGTACCTCTGTGTCTCACCGGCGCACTCGCTCACGCACTCGCGTGACGGCTACTTACCCATTGCTCTCGTCTACCGTCGTCGACTTGCTCGCTGCCGTGGTCCCCGCGCCCTGGATGCTGCGTAGAGAGTGCCCGCTACAAACAAGCCGCTGCCGCCCGCAAAGCCCGCGCTGCCGACAAACTTTAGCCTGCCAAAGTCAAAGGCCGAGGCCATCAAGGAGGCGCAGCTGCGGAAACAGGTTGCCGACGGCATTGGTGGCATGTCGATAAGCCGGTCCAGCAGCAGCGCCTCGCACACGGGCAACGGCAGCCCGCAGCGGCGGTCGGTGTCGGTCGCGCAGATGGTTGGCCACGGCAAGGCGCCTCCTGCCCATGCGGGCGGGCCCATCGCTGCGTGGCGACAAAACGGCGACGACGGCCACGAAACAGCAGCAGCAGCCGCTGCTGCCTCCTCCTCCTCTTCCTCCTCCAACTCGACAACAGCTCTGGGCGAAACTGCGGTCGGCCGCTCGCAATTGACAAAGACGCAGTCGAGCGCCCGCGATGACACACTGGCCGCACTCACGGGCAAAAACGACCCGCCGCAGGCCAAGCCAAAAAAGGACGTGCGCCTGTCGACGCTGAGCGAGTCGCAGATCATGGCCAGGATGCGGTCCATCGTCTCGCGGGACGACCCCAAGGAGCTGTACAGCAAGGTGCGCAAAATCGGGCAGGGCGCATCGGGGAACGTGTACAAGGCCCGGTCGATCAAATCCGGCGAGATGGTGGCCATCAAGCAGATGGACCTGTCCAAACAGCCGCGGAAGGAGCTGCTGGTGAACGAGATTCTGGTGATGAAAGAGTCGCGGCACAAGAACATTGTCAACTTTATCGAGGCCTTCCTGCTCAACTCGTCCGACCTGTGGGTCGTCATGGAGTACATGGAGGGCGGCGCGCTGACCGATGTCATCGACAACAACAAGATGAACGAGCAGCAGATCGCGACCGTGTGCCGCGAGGTGTGCCGCGGGCTCAGCCACCTGCACGAGCGCAGCATCATCCACCGCGACATCAAGTCGGACAACATCCTGCTCGGCGAAGACGGCCAGGTCAAGATCACCGACTTTGGCTTTTGCGCAAAGCTCTCCGAGCAGCGCAGCAAGCGCGCCACGATGGTTGGCACCCCGTACTGGATGGCCCCCGAAGTCGTCAAGCAGAAGCCCTACGGGTCAAAGGTCGACGTGTGGTCGCTGGGCATCATGGTCATCGAGATGATCGAGAGCGAACCACCCTACCTGGACGAAGAGCCGCTCAAGGCGCTGTACCTGATCGCCACCAACGGCACGCCGGCACTCAAGCACCCCGAGTCGCTGAGCAGAGAGCTCAAGGGCTTCCTTGCCGAGTGTCTGTGTGTCGACGTGCAGAGCCGGGCAACCATGGATGAGCTGCTCACGCAAGAGTTTTTGGTCAAGAGGTCCCAGTCGCTGTCCGTCCTGAGGTCGCTGCTCTCCACAGCCAAGTAGAGCCCCCTCCTTCTCCCGCAACCCGCTGGTGGGCGCCTCTGCGGGCAGAGGAGCCGGGGCCCGGACCGTGGCCCCCTTCTCGCTAACGGCCACCGCCGGCCTGCTAATTTGTTGTTATTCCGATGCAGCTCCGGCCCCCCGTCCTCTGCCATTTCAGCGCTGGCCGCCGCCGCCGCCCCCCCCCCTGTGTCTTGCTTGAGGAGCTGCCTGTGGCCCTCCCTGAGCCGACGTGTGCCGGACCGCCTCCCGGACCGCCCAGCCCAGCCGAGAGAAGGGTTGGCTTCGGATCACGTGCGCCAGCACACAGATGGGCTGGCGCAGAGCCCGCGAACGCCATCCGGCGCTGCGTTTCGCTTCTGGGCTGCTCGTCCATTGCTAGATTGGCCAAGCCGCGCTTGTTGTTCTTTTCTTCTTGCTCTCGAAAGCATTTAGCACGCATCAGCCTTTGGCCCGCGTCAGCCGGCCCCTCCCCGCCCGCGCCCTTTGCTCCTCGCTTCGCCCTCAATCAGCCTCAGCGACAATGCCGGGACCGGACGAGTGGCTCGAGACGGTGCGCAAGTGCGACTGCCTGCCCGAGTCGGACGTGAAGCAGCTGTGCGAGCAGGTCAAGGCGCTGCTGATGGAGGAGTCGAATGTGCAGCCGGTGCAGACGCCCGTGACGGTGTGCGGCGACATCCACGGGCAGTTCTATGACGTGATGAAGCTGCTGCGTGTGGGGGGCGAGCCGCCAGAGACCAACTACATCTTCATGGGGGACTTTGTCGACCGCGGGTACTACAGCCTGGAGACGTTCACGCTGCTGATGTGCCTGAAGGCGCGGTGGCCAGACAAGATCACGCTGCTGCGCGGCAACCACGAGAGCCGGCAGATCACGCAGGTGTACGGGTTCTACGACGAGTGCAAAATGAAGTACGGCAGCGCGAACGTGTGGAAGTACTGCTGCCAGGTGTTTGATTACCTGACGCTGGCGGCGATCGTCGACGGGCGTGTGCTGTGCGTGCACGGTGGGCTGTCGCCAGACCTGTGGACGCTGGACCAGATGCGGACGATCCAGCGGTGCCAGGAGATCCCGCACGAGGGCCCGTTCTGCGATCTGATGTGGTCGGACCCGGAGGACATTGACTGCTGGGCGGTTAGCCCGCGCGGCGCGGGGTGGCTATTTGGCGCGCGTGTGACTGAGGACTTTAACCACGTCAACGGGCTGACGCTGCTGGCGCGCGCACACCAGCTGGTGCAGGAGGGCTACAAGTTCATGTTCCCGAAGCGCAATCTGGTCACGGTGTGGAGCGCACCCAACTACTGCTACCGCTGTGGCAACGTGGCCAGCATCATGCGGATCGAGGACGACCTGGACATCACCGACGACTCGTTCCAGATCTTCCAGGCAGTGCCCGACAAGGAGCGCGTGGTCCCGCCGCGGATACCTGGCTCCATGGGCGGCAGCGGCGGCGGCGGCGGCATCGCCAATCAATACTTCCTCTGACGTCGTGCGGCCAGGCGGCGCGTTTCGGCCAGCGCGGCCCTGCCATGCGGCTGGCGAACAGCACATGGTTGGTGTAGCGTGGCCAGCGCGGGGGAAGCCTGCATGGTCCCATCCGCTCCGCCTCCCCAAAGTGGTACAGGGCTGCTCGCTGCCCAGAGCCGCCGCCAGCCGTCGCCAGCCGTCGCGCCCTTTTGGCATTGTGCTTTACCATCGCCGCCGCCTTTGCTGAGCATATAGCCCGCCTACTGTCTTTTGCTGCGCGGGCCTTCTGGGCGCTGCCTTGGACGACCATTTCCACGCAGCCGGCTGCGCACGCCGTTGCTGTCCCTCCTCTCCTCCCGTGCGAACTCTGAACGTGTACTACTCTTGCGCCCTTCTGCCCGTCCGTCCGCCCGTCCGCCCGTCCGCGCCGAAAAGACAGCGAGACCACGGCAGGGCTGCCCGTGTCCCGACAGACCGCGCACGCCGCGTGCAACCGATACTCACCCCGACCCCGGCCCCAGCCCCCCGCGACCCGTCATAAGACATGACGTCCACTATCAAGCGCGGCTTTGGCAAGCTCGGCCAGGTAGGTCTCCGCATGCATGCGCGGGTGTGTTGTGACGATCACGGCCAGGCGCGGCCCACTGGGCAGCAGCAGCAGCAGCGCTCACACGACAGAGGCGGCCATTTTCACATCTCGGCTGTAGCGCACCGGCGAGCTCCTGGGCCATGGCTCCAGCAGCAGGCCCGACGTCGGCGACGACTTTAAGGATCTGCAGCTGGAGACCGACAACAGGCATGCGGGCACCGAGTGGACGCAGGCCGCGCTGCTGCTGTACACCAACCAGCTGCTGAAGAAGAAGGAGGCCTCGGACAACACCAAGCTCAAGCTGTATCTGCTCGAGAACCTCGGATCCGCCATGCTCCGCCTCGGGACCTGCCTCCCCAAAGACTCCAACTACGGTAGGCACTTGGCGCTTCTCCTTGGCGCGGCGTCTTTGCGCGTATTGCCCAGGCGGGGTCCAAAGCGTGCTGGACGCGCTTTGGGCGGCGCAGGCATTCGGCTGCCCCGGCCCCGCCTTTGCGCACAAAGCATACACACGCGCGCTCACACAATGCGCGTGCTGCGCCACTGGGCCTCTGCGCCGAGTCAGAACTAACCACGCCCGCCTGTTTGCCCCCCCCCTCCGCCGCCCCGCGACGCTGTAGGCCGTGCGCTGGAGAACCTGGGCCGGACCGAGGAGCAGCTCAACGCGCACCAGCTAAAGTTCGTCAACAACGTCAAGGAGGGCTGGCTCCCCGAGCTGCAGCGGTCCCTGGACGACTTTAAGGAGTATGTGGCGCTGCAGAAGCAGCTTAACGCGCGCCGGGGCGACTACGACTCCAAGATGGTCAAGTTCCAGAAGGCGCGCAAGGACAACATCACGGCCGAAGACGACCTGCGCACCGCGCAGGTGCGCTACGAGGACACCTACGAGGACCTGGCGCAGCGCATGATGGTCATGCAGGATGCCGAGCAGGACTATCTGCGCGGGGCTTTCAGCTTCTACGAGGCGCAGCTGGAGTACCACAAGAGCTGCTACGAGGAGCTGGCCCGCGTCCGCGGCGCGCTCGACGGCTGCCTGAAGGCGTGCCGCCAGCCCGCGGCCGAGCGCCTCCCTGTCGCCGCGTCGCTGGCTACGCGGCGGTCGCAGCAGGCGCTGAAGGCGAGCGAAGCGGCGGCGCCGACGCGCCTCCCGATCCCGTTCTCCGCGCAGCCCAGCGAGCCGAGCAGCGGCGCCAGCACGCCGAACGGTGGCGTGGCTGCACACCAGGCGCCGCACCCGCCCAGGGCACAGAGCGACTTTGCCGCCTCGCCCGGCGGCCGGCAGGGCCCTCCAACAGTCGCGCCGCGTCGCCACGCGCCGCCGCCTCCCGCTCCCGCGCGGGGCCCGCGCCGGGCGCTGCGGCAGGCGATATACAAGTTCCACGCGAGCGAGCTTGGCGAGCTGCCGCTGGAGAAGGGCGACATTGTCGAGGTCGTCGAGCGCATCGACGACGGCTGGTGGAACGGCAGGCTGGTGCACGCAGCAACGGGCCAGAGTGGCGCAAAGATTGGCCAGACCGGCCTGTTCCCGGGCAACTACACGGAGGAGTGCAGCGAGTCAGACGTCCCGCCGTCGGAGCAGGCGCCGCCGGCACCGCGGGTACCGCCGGCACCGCCAGCGCACCTGCGCGCCGATTCGTACCAGTCCCCGGCGCACCAGCGCTCGGGGTCGCTCCAGTCGCCGGGCTACAGGCCGCCATCGTCGTTCCGCACGCGGACCATGCCCGACGCCGAGCTCAAGCTCAATCCGGCGGTGTCCAAGGCGTGCAAGGACTGCTCCTGCACGGACCACAAGTCGAATCCGCTCGACCGCTTCCGCTGCACAAACTGCTTCCACTACCACTCGTAGACTTGGCGGCGTCTTGGCCATAGGCAACATGTTTCTTGCGGTCTAACCTCTGGCACCGTTTCTTTCTCCCCATCGGTAGACGGGCTCCGCGCTCCCGGCTCAGGGCGCAGCCGCTACGGATCCAGCCGCCATGGACCCAGCCGACATCGCACATTGGCGGCGGTGGTGGTGGGAAGATCTGGCCATCTTGTGCCTGCGTATTACTTCTCAGGGCATGGGCCATTGTCGCCGCTGCACTGCATCGCGCAGTTCAGGGCATCCGCGAACATGGGCACAACACCTCACGAAGAATGACTGCGTCCTCTCCTCGCGTGTGAGCTACGACGACCCATGCATGGCACCCAATAGTGCCCCTGTCTCGCCACTGTTTTGCTGCTTGCTGGGGCGGCCGGAAGTTCAACCTGGCTGGCACGCGTGGGGAGCCATTGGCGTGTCGCAGTCGTGGCTGGCAGGTGCAGCTCCAGTGGGCCATTCAGCAGACACAGGCACTGCGCGCATCCGCACCCTGTGCTTGTCAGCTGGCCACTATTGTTTGGTGGCAAGATATGCCACGACCACACGCTGGATGCGATTTGTCCGCCTGCCTGCATGGCTTTGCTGCTCGCAAGGCTGTGCTGCTCGCGGGGCTGCACTGCTCGCACAAACGAATTAGACTAGCCAAGAGAACAGCAGTCGAGCATGTTTTTCTTCTGATGTGGTTATAAATGCCGTGCCACCCGCAGCTGCTGTAGCATACTACGACGCACCCCGCACCATCAGCCACTGGGAGCTCTCTTTAGGCCACTACCGCTCGCCGACTACGCACAGTTTACCAGAGGGATCATACGCAGCTGCTAATGGCCGCCGTGGAAGAGGCAGCAAGCGTACCGCCTCATGGGGAGCCGCCAGCCCCCGGGGCCGCTGCGCTGCCTGAAGCGCGCCAGAGCAGACTGCCGCCATGCACGCCGGCCGAGCTACGCCAACGCATATCCGGCGGTGAGTACCTCGTCATCATCAACGGACTGGTGTGCAAGCTGAACGGCTTTGTCGACAAGCATCCGGGCGGGCCGCTGGCCATCATGCACATGGTTGGGCGCGACGCCACAGACGAGGTGGTCGCCATGCACCCGGGCGATGTGTACGAGTGCACGATGCCGCGGTGGGCCGTGGCGCGCTTCGTCCCCGACGACAGCGACAGTTCGGCCATCTCCTACGTCGAGGACATGGACCTGCCGTACTCGGCGCCCCGACTGTCGGCTTTGCGCAGCGATGGGCACGCACAGCCCGGAAAGGCCAGCGATGGCCTCGACTATGCGGCAATCCAACGCGACTACCGCCTACTGGACCAGCGGCTGCATCGAGAGGGCTACTACAAGTGCAACTACAAAGCCTATGCGCTGGAACTGGCGCTGTTTGTCGCTCTGGTCGCGGGGGCCATGGGTCCGATAGTTTCTGGAAGCCCCAGGACATGGCCATGCGTGTTTGCGGCCATTTGCATGGCGCTTCTACGGCAGCAGACGGCGTTCCTCGCGCACGATCTTGGACATTGCAGCGTTACTGGGCGGCGCAGGCTGGACTGGGCGCTTGGCATCTTCTTCTCCGACTTTCTGGGCGGTATCAGCCTCGGCTGGTGGAAGAAGGACCACAACGTGCACCACATTGTCACCAATGACCCCGACAACGACCCCGACATCCAACACCTGCCGTTCATTGCCAACTCGACGCGGTTCTTTGAGAGCCCGTACTCGACATACTACGGGCGCGTGATGCAGTTCGGTGCTGTGTCCCGGCTGCTCGTCTCGCTGCAGGACAAGCTATACTATCCGATCATGGCGGCCATCTCGTGGGTGACACTGTATGTCATGAGCTGGAGCTACCTACTGTTCAGCGACTTTGCGCCCTTCCGGCTCGTGGAGATTGGGTGCGTTCTGGCGTACGCAGCACGTGTCGGCTTGGCCCTCTCGTGCATCCCAACCTGGCGCAATCTGGTGCTGTTTGTGGTTGTCTCCAACTCGGCCGCTGCGTTGCTTGGCGTGCAGATACTGCTCTCGCACTATGCCATGTCGACTGAATCGCCCGACCCGGTGCACGAGTGCTTCTGCGCGCGCCAGGTGCGCACGACAATGGACATCAGCTGCCCAGCGTGGCTCGACTGGTTCCACGGCGGGCTCCAGTTCCAGATCGAGCATCACCTCTTCCCGCGCCTGCCGCGCCACAAGCTGAAGCGGGTGCAGCCGATGGTTAAAGACCTGTGTCGCCGGCACGGAATAGAGTTCAAGGAGTTTTCGTTCATCGATGGCAACGTGTACACGGTGCGCTGGCTCGGCGAGGTTGCCAGCCGCGTCAAACTGTACAATGCCCACGAGCATAGCAAGGCTGCTTAGGTGCTTGGGCTAGCCGGAATGCGCACGTGCTTTTGGCTGCGTCAGCATGCGGCGCTTGACTGGAATGGCAATGCAGGTTACGTAAAAGTGGCCTGCTTGGCCGGGACCTACGTTTGCGGTGGTTACTAGCTTGACTTGGGTTTGGACTTTGCCGTGTGCTTGGCTTGCGTGGCTGGCTTGGCTTGCGTAGCTGGCTTGGCTTGCGTGGCAGGTTTGACTTGCGTGGCAGGCTTGGCTTGCGTGACAGGCTTGCTGGGCTCCGCGCTCCACAGCCATGCCGCACACAGCGCCAAGAAGCCAACCATCATCACAAAGGACCCAGTGTAATAGGGGTAGGCGGCCGAGAGGAAGCGCGGGTACTCGTCGTGGCGGAGTGGCCATATGGCTACCGTGTCCTTGACGTCCACATTGGCGAGCCCCGTGCGCTTGTAGTTGACGCGGAAGGTGAATGTGCCGTAGCGGTCAGGGAGTCTGATATCGCCACGGTATGTAGCTGCCGGCCCAGACGAGCGGGTGCGGTTGAGCGTGGTCCGGATGTAGGGGTCGAGCATGATGGCCTCGAACTGGACGTCGTCGGCCTCATACGGGCGCCAGGCGTCGTCGTAGTACACGGAGAGGTCGATCTCGTACACCATGTCGTTGCTGACGCGGTAGTGCTCGGGCTGCATGCCGGTGGCGGCCAGGTAGTGGCGGCGGGCAACCTCGCGGAGAACGGCCTTCTCCTGGAAGGTCCACTGTGTGATGTCGTGGACAAGCTGCCTGTTCCTGCTCTGCGTCGTCCTCATAAATGCGTCGGAGAAGAGGTCTGCGCTGCCCGAGAAGGCAACGCGCGCATTGCGGCGCGTCTGGAACACGCTGACCAGCCCCAGCTGCCTGCCGCTCAGAACCTCGTCGCCCGAGAGGTCCGAGTAGGTGGTCGGCGCGCCGGTCAGCGCGGGGGTCAGGAGCGGGTTGCTGGGATCGTACCGGTGGCCTATGCCCCGGAAGTACACCGTTCCCGGCGCCTCGAGCAGCTGCGGTGACAGAACGGCTGGGACGGCGGCCAGCCGGCTTGCCGCGACGACGGCATGGTCGCCGGTGCCGTCAGTCACCAGGTGGTGCGAGTGATCGACGACCCGCGAGCCGTGCTTCTCAAACACGACGCCAAACTGTGCTGCAAGCTTGCGGCTCTGATCGCTCATGTCGCTGGATCCGACAACAACCAAGTTGCCGCCGTCGTCGACAAAGCGGACAAAGGAGTGCGCCGTAAGGGCTGCGCCGAGCCTTTTAGCGGCCGGAGCCAGCAGGACGGCGTGGTCGTACTGGCGGCGGCCGTCCACATGCAGCGCGACAGACGAGTTGGAGGCCGCTCTGACCGAAACGTCAAACCCGCGCTCGGCCAAGCTCCCCAAGAGCTCAGAGTACCCGCCGGCTGCTTCGGCTGTCGGCACCAGGACCAGCAGCCGGTCGCCCATCGCCGAGCCCGCGCAGACGACGCGCAGCCAGGCGGCGCCCAGAGCCAGGCACGCGCCGAGCGATGCTGCCAGCCGCATGGTTGCTTCAAATGTCCCTGCCGCAGAAGGATATACGGGCCAGAGCAGCTACAGCCGCGGAATGCGCCGGGCCGAGGAGGCGATTTAGTACTTTGACACGGACACGGCAGGGGAAGGCGGAGCCAGGCCATGCCGGTTGCCTGCCTGCCCGCCTGCCTGCGCGCCACTTCCGCGCTCTGGACTCGGCTCACGCAGGCGAGCCGAGTCCGGAGCACGACGGCGTTTCGATCCGCGCCGTGGGGGGCGCGCACGGCTTGCCTTATCGTTGCACCTCTCTGGACTTCACTTGGTATCTGGAGGCAGCACGTTGCGCGACAAGGGGGAGATTCGTGACAATGGTTGCCGGGCGCTCGCTGGGACGGGCCGCGCTAAGCGCCGCGCTGCTGCTGGGCGGCCTGGCATTCGGGCTGTTCCCCGATGAGGCAGGGCGGATTGACTGGTACCGTGCACAGATTGGCGTGCCCGACAGGCTCCTTGCGCATGCGCACAACGGGACGACGGGCATATACGCGACCACCGAGCAGGGCGTGCTGGCGGCGGTGGACGCAGACAGCGGCGAGCTCAGGTGGCGGCAGCTGCTTGGCGAGCACATCGGCGCGCTTCAGCTGCGTGGCGGGCGGGTGCTGACGCAGTCGGGGGCGAACGAGTCGCGGGTGCGTGTGTGGGACGCGCACAGCGGTAGTCTGCAGTGGGAGTTTGTGCAGCCGCCGCCAGCGCGGCGGGCGGCGGGCGGTGCAGCGGCGTTTGTCGGCGACAGCGAGGACGTCGTTGCGGTGGCCGGTGACTCGCTCGTGCGGCTGGCGCCGGGTAGGGCCGTGCCGGTGTGGGAGCTGCGGCTCAACAGCACTGGCACGTACCGGCGGCTCGTGGTGCACGGCAGCTCGGCGTTTGCGGTCGGCGAGCGCGCAGACGGCGGCGGACTGCGCGTGGTGGAGGCGGAGCTGGCGTCCGGCAGGCTGCAGAAGCAGTACGATATCGCCGACGGGGTGGCGCTGGGGACCGGCCACACGCTTGTGCTCGATGCGGGTGCGCACGGCGTGTACGTCCTGTGGCGCGAAGCGAAGAGCATTGTGTGGCAGATACACAAGCTGGGGCTGACAAGGCCGCTGTGGGACATGTACCACGCAAAGCTCCTGCAGGAAGAGCTGGCGCCCGAGGACATGCTCACATCGACGCTCGCCGAGCTGGACTCCGACTCGGGCAGCAGCACTGGCACGCCACGCTTTGCGCTGACGTACACAAAAGACCGCGCGCGCAAGACCGTCGTCATTGAGCTGATAGCGACGAGCGACCGGATGGACATGCGCAAGCTCACCGTGTTCCGGTCTGACGGCGCGGTCGTGGGCGGATCGGCGATGCCTGGAGCTCGGGGCGCGGCTGTCGCAGTGCGCACATCCGGCGCCACGTGGAGCGTGCACGGCGATGGCGCCCGCGCGGCCAAGGGCGAGTTTGCCTACGCGGAGGCTGCGCACGGCCCAGTTGTGCGGGCAGCGCTGTATCGCACGGCGGCGGGAAGCACGCGGGTGCTGGTGCAGACCGGCGGCGGGTTGCTGGCGGCGCTGGGCCCGGATAGCAGCGAGCCGCTATGGGTACGCGACGAGGCCCTGGCGCACGCAACCGATATGGCGTTCCTGGACCTGCCGCCACCGGCGTCGGCGGCGGAGCATGCGGCAAAGGCAACGGATCCCGCTGTGGTAACGTCGGCCGCGGCACGCTACCTGCTGCGCTGGGCTGCGACCGCCCGCGAGCTTGGCGCCTGGACGGCCGCCGGGTTTGGCCTGCTCGAGCAGCGCGACAAGGCAGCGCACGCTGCGGCTGCCACCACTGGCGACCACTTTGGCTTCCACAAGCTTGCGATCTTTGGCACGCGCACAGGCGTCGTCACGGCGCTTGGCACGCAGGGCGGCGCACGGGTGTGGGCGCGGTATCTGGCAGTCGACGGCGCATCGGTGGCAATCGAGCATGTCTTTGTCACACGGCGCTGCCAGCCGCTGGGCGACGCACCGCCGGTGGTTGTGGTTGTCGGCCGCGGAGCGCAGAACGCAACGGTTGTCGCAGCGCTGGATGCGCTGACAGGCGCACCGCTGGCGGATGGCAGGCTACGCCCGCTGCCCTTCGGCCACGCCCGGGCATTCGTGCTGCCCGCTGTCGGCGACGACGGGCAGCAGTTGGTCGGACTGGCCACGGATGGCGCGGAGCCCAGGCTGGAGGTGTGGCCACCGACGGCCGCCGCGACGCAGGCGTTCTGCGCTGCGGCTACGCCTTTCTTCTTCGAGCTTGGAGATGGTACCGGGAGCATGCGCGTCCGCGGATACCGCGCCGAGTGTCCCGCCGCCGCCGGCACGTCGCTAACCACCACGCGCGCGTGGACGTTTGATCTGCCGGAGGGCGAGGCGCTCGTCGGGGCGGCGCGGTACGACGGCGCGCAGAGCACGGCGCTGCTGGGGCGCGTGCTAGGCGACCGCAGCGTGCTCTACAAGTACATCAACCCGCACCTCGGCACGCTGGCCGCGCAGCGCGCTGGCCGCGGCGGCGTCGCCGTGTACCTGTTCGACCGCGTGTCGGGCCGCCTGCTGCATTCGGCGCAGCATGCGGCGGCGCGCGTGAGCGCGGCGCACCCGTTCCTCGCAACGCAGACGGAGAATCGCATCGTCTACCAGCTCTGGCACGACGAGATCCCTGGCGCGGCGCCCGCTCGCGGCTACGTCACCGTCGTTGCGGACCTGTTCGAGAGCGACCGCGCCGACGTGCGTGACGAGCGCGCCGAGTTCTCCAGCCTCGACCTGCGGCTGCCCAGCGTCGTGATGGCGGCCTTTGTTGCGCCCGAGCCGGCAACGGCGCTGGGCACGACGCGCACCGCCAGCCACATCACCACCCGCGACGTCGTCTTTGCGCTTTCGTCGGGCAAGCTGCTGGCGATTCCCGATCCGCTGCTCGACCCCCGGCGTCCCGTCGGCGCGTTGTCCGCAGACGAGCAGGCCGAGGGCCTAGTCCCGTACATGGCGTCGCTCCCGCTCGATCCGCGGCGCGTCCTCTCGCACGGCCATCGCGTTGCGGGTGTCCGGCGCGTTGTGTCGGCGCCAGCGCATCTGGAGAGCACTTCGCTCGTGGGTGCATACGGGCTCGATCTCTTCTTCACCCGCGCGAGCCCCTCGGGCACGTTCGACCAGCTGTCGCCGTCGTTCAGCAAGCTCAACCTGGTCGTAACCACGCTGGCCCTAGCCGCCGGCTGCCTGCTGGGCGGCCCCATGGTCCGCCGCCGCCTCGTCGCCCGCGCATGGGCCTGACGGCAGCGCCGCGGCCGGCACTGCAGTGGCGGCTGGCCACAAGCTTTTCATACACTGTGTTTCACTCTCCGTCTGGCTACTGAAGAAAACGGACTGCTCTGAAGCGGCGGCGGCGGCGACACTACGCAATGTGCACGACAAGCTGCTGCCGGTCGCGCCGGGACTGTTGCCGGCGCTCCTGCTGCTCCGCATAGACCCCGCGCGTCTCCTTCTTCTGATCGCGCCGCGCGCGCTTCGCCTCCTGCACCTGCCTTTTGCGTGTGCGCTTCTCCTCGCGCGTCTCGTTCGCCGGGCGTGCCGTGGCAGCACGTTCCCGCGGCTCGGCGTCGTCTGGAGAGCTACTGCGCACGGGGCTGGCTGCTAGCGGCAGCCCCGACTTGCGGCTGAGGCGGATGCGCGGCGTGCGCTCCTCGTAGATGGTCGCAGGGTGGTTCTCCAGCGATGAGTAGGTCGAGAGGATCGACTCGCAGTCCCACGGCGTGCGCGCCTTTTCCACAAACAGCGCGTCCAGCTCCGCCTCGTCTGTAGCGTCCGACTTGGCGTTGCTCTCCGCGTCCAGTCGCTGTCCGGCCAGCAGCACCTGCTGCTTGCTCAGCTCACGGCTGCCGTCGCTGCCTACGTCCAGGAGCGCGTTGCGGTACGTGCCCAGCTTGCCCGCGCCGCTGCCGCCCTCCACCACCGTCTGCATCTTCTTGCCCGTCAGCTCGTAGTCTGCCAGGAACTCGTCCAGCACATGCTCAAAGTCCGGCCGCGTGCTGGCCGGCAGCGCCTTCCCGTCCGCGTCGAGCTGCGGAATGTAGTGGCCGTCAGAGTCGTAGCGCGCCTCCGACTCGTCCGAATCAGAGTCCCCGTACATTGCCTCTACCCTTTCGTACTGTTCGTCCAGCAGAGTCAGCTTATCGTTGCGGTACATGGCCGACGACGACATGGAGAACCCCGTGCTGCCGCCCACCGACGCCTCGTCGTCAGAGTCGGCGCGCTGCTCTCGCCGCGCCTTCATCCGCCGCACCTGCGCAAAGACGTCTTCCGGGTCAAAGTCCGAGTCGTCGGAGCCGGAGCCGAACCCTCCCGGCCCCTCGTCCGCCGAGGACAGCTCGTCCGCATCGAGCTTTTCCAGCAGCGTGTCGTCGAATTCGTCGGTGCCGCCGTCGTCGTCCAGTGCCTCCAGCGCCTCGCGCACCTCCGCGTCCATGTATGGTTGTAGGCCGCGCGGGAACGCCTCGCTCCTAATGTCCATGCGATGCTGCGACGGCAGCACCTCGGCCGGAAGCTCCGCACCTCTAATCTCAACCGCATCCCGCTTCTTCTTCGCCGCGTCTGGCACCTCGAGTATCACGCCGCCGCCGGCGCCCACCGGCCGCAAGTGCTTGGTGTAGTCGTAGCTGCGGTCGTCCAGGTAGATCCCGTACAGCGCCGCCTCGCCTGCCCGCCGGCCCGCGCCCGCATCGTCGGCATCGTCCAGCTGCAGATCGCGCAGGCTCTGCTCCACCGTCTGGTCTGCGCGCTTGCTGCTGGATGCCTTCAGGCCCCCCTTCTGTGTCGCCTCCACAAACACCCGGTCATTGCTGCCCTCCTCGAACGCGAGCGGGTCCTCCTGCGACCGGTACACGAGGTTGTATGTCGTCGCCTTCTTCTTGTCCACAAACTTTCTGACCATTTTGCTGATGCCTCTGGCGCCGTTTATATGTATAGCGTGTTTGCTGCGCGAATGAGACGGGAAGCACTCGCGGGCGCAAGGAGCAGCGTGCACGATCATACTTTTTCTTGCCGCACAGGCGGTGATCTGGTGATCGATAAATTGCCCCATATGGCCTGCCGGGTCCGCAGCCTGGGCACAAACACACCAGCTTCTGTCATCGCCGACGTCGTCGTCGTCGTCGTCGGGCAAGCGACATTGATCTGCGCCCCCTGTATCCCTAGTAGCAGTTGTCCCCTGATGGCCGGGAGCGAGCAGCTGGACAGATGCGCGCGGCTGCTGTCGCGCAAGGCGACGGACGACGAAAAATTTGCCGGGCTGCTGCTGATGCCGCGGATCGTGGACCCGCATGACCACGAAGCGCTGGCATACGTATTCGAGGCGCTGGACTGCATGTTCATCGAGCGGCTGATGCGCACAGGCCTCAAGCAGGTGGCCGAGACTCCCAGCGGGGACGGGCTGGCGCTGCTGGCCATTGCAGTCTCTGTCGTCGACGTGCTGGCGTCCCAGGGCAGCATCGCGAGCGACCCGCGGATGCTGGACCGCATCCCGACGCTGTGCGAAGTAGCGAGTCTAAATATCGCAGCCGTCCCGGCAGAGGCAGTCCAGGCACTGTCCAAGCTCCTGGCGCAGGACGCAGCAGTGCAGGTGCTCCTGGGCCGCCCGGAGCTTCTGGCTGGGATTGTCGACGCCGCTAGCGCCCGCGCAGACTCGCTTGGGCTGTCGCAGTTCCTGGACTATGCGCTGAACCGATGCTCGACATGCGTTTCCGCCTGTGGAGGTAGCAACATGGACGGCTGGGTGCATGCCGTGGCGTGTGCGGCAGCAGCGTTTGCCAGCTCTGACAAGCGCCTCAAGTTTGAAATGTTGCCGGTGCTCGCGAACGCGCTGGAGCCCATCGGTGCGGGGGAGGCCACCGCTGCCGACGAGTGTACTTCGTGCGCCTCGCTTGTCGGGCACATCAGCGCTGGATGCATTGGGATCCTAAAGCAAAAGACCGAGGCTGCCGCATACTCGGACCAGGCGCTGGTGCTCTATTCGCACCTGGTGCGGCTGTGGCCAGAGCACGTGTTCCTTGGGGTCGTGGCGCCGCGTGCTGACGGCGATGTGGGCGCGCCGGTCCCAAGGCCGGAAGCCGAGCTGGCGCTTCGACTGGCATGCGTCGAGGGCCAGGCGTCGGTCGACGCGATGATGATCTGCGAGCCCGACGACTCGAGCGCTCAGTCTGCACGCGAAGCGGACCGGTTGCGCGTGCAGCACGGCTGGAAGCTGCCCTTTTGCACGGCAATTGTGGCCGGGTGGCTCGAGTGGGCGGCCCTGTGGCTGGACGACCTGCCCTTCTCGGCGGACGTTGACGAGGCCGGGCTCTGCGCGATGATGGGCGAAGTGCAGGGACTGGCGAGCTCGGCCGTCGGCTTTCTGACCGACTGGCGGGAGCGCGTGCCCAGCGAGCAGGACATGCTGGCCAGCGGGCCGGAGCTGGTCCTCGGCGCCGTGCGCCTTCTAGGGAAATGGCTTGCAACGGACCCGAAGCTACACCAGGCAGCTGTGCCCGTGCTGGCCATGTGCGCGGCCTGGGTTACTGGCAGCGACGAGCATGGCGCCGCCGTTGCCGAGTACGTGCGGCCCTGTCTCGCCTTTGCGCTGGACACGTGCGGCATCAGCGAGGCACAGTACATCGAGGAACTCGTGGCACGCGAGCTGCGCCACGGCCGCTCGCAGGCGCGCGGGCTCGCCTCGCCGTGGGTGGGGACGATGGAGTTTGACGACCTGGCCCGGGCGGTGTACAGCATCCCGTCCGACGAGGATGTGCTCCGCGACCGACAGGCGCGTCCGCATGACGGCGGCGGCGGCGGCGGCGGCGGCCGGTAGAGCTGTTCGGATGCGTGGCACACGTCGATGGTTCAGAATTATTGCGGCGCTTGGCCAGTAGAAACACAAAGCAACAGGCAGCTAACGACACAGCCGGCGTTTGCTAGCGATGGTGGTGGCCGTAGAGGTGGGCCATGAACACATCTGCCTTCTTCTTCATAGCGGCCTCGGCAGCCTTCTTGGCCTCTGCGGCCTTCTTGGCTTCAGCGGCCTTCTTGGC
>JANBOI010000053.1:0-25327 GCA_027595825.1 Coemansia biformis
CCCGCGAGAGTAGCCGCAGTAGCAGCAGCGGCTGCGGGCCCGATCTAGGGGCCCTGGACGCGGAGAGCGAGCTGCTGGCCCGGGCGATTAGCTCCAGCAGCGTGCTGACCACGGTGCGCGAGTGCCGCCAGCAGTACCCGGGCAGCGTGTTGCTGGTGCGGGTGGGCGACTTTTACGAGCTGTACTTTGAGCAGGCCGACGAGGTGGGCGGCGACATCCTGGGGCTGCAGGTGGTCAACAAAAAGTTCCGCAACGGCACGGTGCGCTTCACGGGCTTCCCGGCACGGTCGCTGCTGCGGTATGTAGAGATCCTGGTCGTGCGCCACGGCCTAAGTGTTGCGCTGTGTGAGCAGTTCCAGGAGTCCATGGGCCGCACATTCACGCGCAAGGTCACCAGGGTCATCACGCCTGGCACTCTGATCGACGACGCGTGCCTCGGCGACACCGGCGTCCACAGCTACATCCTGTGCATTGCGCACGCCCACGGCGTCGGTGGCGCCAGCGGGGCCTTTCCCGACGCTGTGCAGTCGGAGAAGCCACTGCGCCGGCGGCCAGGACGTCCTCGAAAGACGAGTATCGACAACAGCAGCGATGGCCCTGCGGCGGCGCCAGGGTCGGCCATCGACGGAGGCGGAATTTCCGGCGCCACAAGTGAGAACGGCGATGTGGAGCTGTGTCTGGCGTGGCTCGATCTGGCCACTGGCGACTTTATGACAGGCGTCAGCTCGTTGGCAGCGCTGTCGACGGACCTGGCGCGCATCCAACCGAAAGAGATCTTGGTGGGTGACGGCGACGATCTCGTGCAGTCGCTTCTTGCCGGCATCTACCCGGCACATACATCGGGGCAGCCGGCCATCAGTCGAGCGCCAGCCGAATCCTTTGCGCGCTGCATGGCGCCCCGGCCCGAGGAGCCAGCCGCGGTGGGTGCGTCGCTGAATCCCAATGCGCACTACCCCATGGCGGCTCCAGCGCAGCCGCTGGTAGCGTCGCCGGGCCATCTTCTCCTTGCTGCGGCAGAGCTGGCGCGCGGCGAACGGGCTGCAGCATGTGCGCTGCTCAACTACGTTGCGGGCACGCAGCTGGGCCTGCTCCCGCCGCTACAGCCACCGCGGCGCTACGAAGCTGAGAGCCACGTGCGTATGAGCGCAGCAACGATGGGCGCGCTGGAGCTCGTGCGCCCAGCAGGCGGCGGCGACGGCGCAGCGGCGGCGACAACGTTGCTAGGCGAAATCAACCTGACACAGACCAGCGCGGGCAGCCGGCTGTTGGCGACGAGACTGATGGCGCCGTCGACCAGCGCCGACATTATTGAGCAGCGCCTGGACCTGGTCGAGTTCTTCTGCGCGACGCCGCGCGTGCGTGATACTATCCGCGCGCACCTGGGCAACGTCGGCGACATTGAGCGCGCTGTCAACAAGCTGTCGCTCAACTGCGGCGGCCCGCACGATCTGCTGGAGATCGCCCGCAGCCTGGAGGAGGTTTCCCGAATCAAACATGCCCTAGGCTACACAATGGATGCGACGGGTGCTGCGCCCGGCAGCCTTGTGGGCGGCACGGAGCAGCAGCAGCAGAGGCGGCGCAAAACAGCCTCGGCGGCATCGCACTGCCAGCGTCCAGAGATGGCCACCATTGTGCGTCTCCAGAGCCACGCGCTGCAGGCGATGCCTGCGTTGGTGCGCGACATCAGCGATCGGATCCGCAGCGACGCCGAGCGCGATGTGCGTGCGTTTGGGTTCCTCAAGCCCAACTGCAACGAGAATATAACCCGTATACACGCGCAGCTGAGCGAGAAGCACCACGAGCGGCAGCAGCTACAGCAGCAATGGCAGGCTACATATGGCTGTTCATCTCTGCGGTTGGACAGCATGCCGGCGCTAGGTCACTTTATCGAGGTGGCACGGCGCGACGCAACGCGCTTACAGGAAAGCGACGAATTCCGAATGGTGCAGACGCTGAAGAACCGGGTGCGCTTTGAGAACCTGCAGTGGACGCATCTGCTCTCCGAGATCGAGCTGCTGCGAGCACGCCTTCAGGCCGAGGAGATGCGCGCCTTTGAGGAGCTTCGCGACCGCGTATTGGAGGCCAGCGCCACCATACGCACCAACAGCAGGGCGCTGGCTGATATTGATGTGGCCATATCGATGGCTGTTGTGGCCACCACGCGCCAGTACACGCGCCCGCGGTTCATCCCGCCTGCGTTGCCAGAGCCGGCGCTGCTGCCGCTGGCGCCGCACGCTGGCTCACAGCCCGCCTGCGCACATGCGATTGCTGGCGGCCGGCATCCGGTGATAGAGGCGCAGCTGTTGGCGGCTGGTCGGCAGTACGTCAGCAACGACTGCACATTCGACGGCAGCGACAGCCGCGTGCTCCTGCTGACAGGGCCAAACATGGGCGGCAAGAGCACGTACCTGCGGCAAATCGCACTGACGTCCATCCTGGCCCAGATGGGCAGTTTTGTTCCTGCTGATAGCGCGCATCTGCACATTGTCGACGCCATCTACTCGCGCATCGGTGCGCGAGACAACCTTGCGCTGGACCAGTCCACATTCATGGTGGAGATGGTCGAGACGGCGCACATCCTAACGCGTGCCACGCATCGATCGCTGGTTATCCTTGACGAGATTGGCAGAGGCACTGCCACGATCGACGGCGTGGCCATTGCATATGCTACACTCAAGTACCTGCACGATACCATCCGCTGCAAGGCTGTGTTTGCAACCCACTACCACGAGCTGGTTCCGCATGTCGTGCCCGAGCTGGATGCACTGCGGCCCCTGCACACCGCTGTGTATGAGGACAGCGATGGCGGGTTTGCATTCCTGCACAAGGTCCGTCCCGGCGTCTACTCCAAGTCGCATGCGCTGTACGTGGCACAGATAGCCGGCGTACCCAAGGATGTCTTGACTATTGCGCGCGACTTTGCTGCGCTGCGCCAGAGTAGCTCGTAGCGTGGGCGACGCTCTGTCACAACGCACATGTGCTCCTGGCGCGCACACCGCCACTGCCAACTTTGCAGGCTGGTGGGGTGAGCAGGGGGGGCTTCATTCAGACGGCCTTTGGTCTGGCTGGGCGCCCTGGGCCACCATCCTCTGGCCCTTCTTTGTGCGTTGACAACAGGCAAGCATCATGGCACGGGTTGTCAGCCCTCTAACGGGCTGCCGCGCTAAAGGCGCGGTCTTTCGTTTGTCTGAAGGCTAAGCGAAAGACCATGTGGCCGCCACGCCAAAAGGGCCTTTCGGGCGTCCTTGTGATGATACAGCTGTGCCCAAAGAGGTAGATGAACGACCGTGGCCCACCTTCGCCGACCCTCGATCGCAGCCGCTTTGCTTTTCCGCTCGCTCTGCTCACTTCCCGACTCTGTTGTTCATGCTGGCCATTTTCAGCTAGTCTTATTACTCGCGCCATCCACTCTACTACAACCAGCCCAGCACGATGGCGGGCTCGAGAGGGAAGCTCCAGCTGCTCCAGCTGTACACCACGCTGGTCTTGGTGGCGTATTTTGTTGCGGCATGTCTCCGCATATCCATTGTGGTGGCCACCCAGGGGCAAGGTGGCATACTCATAACCTGCCAAGCGCTACGAAACATTGCAATTGGCATGTGGTCAGTATTTTTCATGATGTTTATTTGGCTTAAGAAGGGCAAGATTTGGGGCAAGGAGGCCGTTATCCAGTTTACTCAGTCAAAGACGTGGCGGTACCGGACTGTTGGCGGGTACATGATCATTATTGGGTTTATCCACTTTGGCGACCCGTCGTTGGTGCTCATGTACGGCGGGACGGAGAAAATCGAACAGTACACACATATGCCCAGCTTTGTCAGCCAGGTTGACCCCCAGCTTGCGTTTGACATCACCATTGGCACCATTCTTTACGGTCTACTCACCGGGCTCATGCTTGTGGCTGTCTCGTACAAGGTTCGCAAGGCTGACCCGCCCAGCGCTTAGCAGCCGGTCTGATTCCTGGGCACGTTGGCTATGAGGTAAACGCATTGCTGACCACATGTGCAGCCGGAACAAACGCGTTTTGTCCGGGCCATGCATGCTTGCAGTCTCTCGCCAGGAACCAGCTGCTAGACTCACCGTAACGTGATAGCGTTTGGGAAGAGCACTGGCGTCATGGCAGCGATAGTGGCCAGCAGAACCGCTTTGTCGGTTCCCTATGCGGCCAACCGGCTCACCGCCCGCCCGCAAGCTGCTCGCCTCCTTTTTTTTCTGTCACAGATAGCTATTCTTGTACTCTACTCCTCCCTTCGCTGGATATTGCGTCCAGTCGATTCCTCGCTTGCAAACCGGCGTTAGCAGCCACGCTTGCCAAGCCGACGTGCGTGAGCGAGTGCATCCCAGCCTGGTAACTTGGCGAAAACAACGCGAGGGGCACTCTGCGCCCTGCTCAAGGGCCAGGGGGCTAGCTGCTGGCCCGATGCGGGTATCGCTGAGCATAGCATAGCTCCAAATGCCACGCCTCTTCGCTCCTGCGGCTGTGTTGCCAAGACATGCGCCAGAGACGGACGGTGCAGGTGTGCCGGAAAGCCGGATCGGCCGTGCATGTGGCTGCGGCGGACTGGTGGGATGGACCACATACGCCCGCGGTGCAGCACCGGGACAATGGCATGGGCCAGGGGCGGCAGGTGAACCGGACCACCTGCGTGCATGCACGCCTCTGCTTCGCGTCTTCATGAGCCCCGCGTGGCGTGGCGAGGCGGGGCGGGACACACATCCTGGCCGCGCCACCGGGGGTCCTGGTGCTGCATGAACTGGGCTAGGCGCCAGCCCGCCGGCCGCCGGGCTGCCTTCTCCGAACAATGCCTGTGGCGGCGACGAGATCGGCGGTTTCGGCGCCGCGCGGCTCGGAACCACCGCGCCCAACACGGCCTCCGAGCCAGTCCGGTCCGCCAGATATAACGTGGCGCGTCCTCCCCTCGCGCTGGCGCCCGCCTCAACAGTCGCCAGCGCCGGACTTTTCTCGCTCTCACAATGACCACCAATAACCAATTCCTCGCTGCACTCCAGATGCACTACACAGACTTGGAAGCGGGCTTTGGTGCCACGGGGGCTCCGTCGAAGATGCTCGCACAGCATGAGTTTGACCGTTGCATCGACTCGTGGCGTGCTTGGAGCGCCGGCCTTGTGACACTGAAGCACGATGATTACCCGACTAGCCTCAGAACATCGCTTCTTTTCTCTGGCGCGCTCATCAAGATTGATGATCTGGAGAGCGAGAACGTCACCGTGTTTTCCAACATCCCTGCGATACTCGATTGCGGATATAGCTGGTATGTGAGATACATTGTCGTCCATACGCTGTGCCCACCCGGCGGCGTGGTCGCTACCAACATATACCGAATGCTTACTCATGCCATTTCCCATTATGCCAGCGTACCGGAGACTTCCGTCCACAGGCAGGCGCAAGAAGGGCACAGAACTACGGCCGGCAGCCTGGCATCTTTCGTGGAAACGGCGCTGGCGATGTTTCCCAATCTGACCGGGATCCTCGTCCAGCGAGAGCAGGGTACTCTAATCCCCAGTACCGATGATTCCCCCCAGCACATCACATACTGCACGACATCGAGTCTACTGGATTGCCCAACGGACCCAGTTACTATCCTCCAGTGCGAATGTCGGTCGGCCAACTCGAATATGCGCGAGCTCAGTCATCTTCTACCGCTGAGTCTTAGCGCGCTGGATTACCTATGCCAGCGACCGCTGCCACATGCCATGCTGCGGCAGATTGGCCGCGAATGCGTCGCAGACGCCGTGTCATGTGTACACTGGCTGGCTGCTCACATGGCGAGACACAGACGACGCCATCTCTACTACAGTCCTGGTCGTATCTTTCTCCAGCAGGATGGTGACCTGGCCATCTTTGACTGGTGCCAGATTGCGTTCACGCAACACTGTTTTTGTAACCGCGTACCTGCTGGACAGCAATATGCGTAGTTCTCTTTCGATTAGTACTGAACGAGCTGGACTCCTCCCCCCCCCAACGATATCAACCGAAACGCAAGGGACATGTTGCCGCGAGAATGAATCAGTCGTCAAGTCCATAACAGCGCGATATCCACCATTAAGCGAAAGGCGGCGACCTATTGGCATTGTCCACAGGAGCAAACCAGCTTGGTCGCATCCAGCCACGTCCCCCTCAGTCTACACACCACTATTTTTTTTTGCTGGCGCGCGCCGCTACTCGCGTGTGCATAGCGGGTCAGACCAAAAACATCGATTCCCGCGCCATGGCTGAAGGCAGCGACGCGGCGCAGGATGCTTGCGGATACAGCGCGAGCGATGTGCACAAGGTCCTAAGGGCGGCAGTAGATCTGGCTGTTGGAGAGGGCGAGTACCGGCATGGTCTGGTGGGCGAACTTAACAACAACATTGTCGAGTACGCGACCAAGAAAATCTCTGCGCTCCGACCGCCATCCGTCAAGACCATCGTAACCTGCACCATTGTGCAAAACAGTGGCGGGTTCCACATCACGAATAGCGCGTTCTGGGACGACAGCACCGACGCTGTGGTGACCTACGAGTTTACCAACAAGGCAATGAGCGTTGTCGTGACTGCGTATCTTATTGCTTGCTGACAGCTGGTCGTTTCGCTGGCCAGAATACATGTGTATGTGTGTACTAGTGGAATGTATGCGTGTACGCAGAAAAGTAGAGTTGTTTATTCGCGGAGGTGCCGCGCCAGCTCCTTGTAGCTCTTCAGAAGCAGGGGTATGTCGCCGACTCGGATGTCGTCGGGCTCAGCATCCAGAAACCTGTCGATTACGGCTGGCGCCGCTGACCTTGCTCTTGGCGCAGGGCTACCGCGAGGCAGATGGCCCTTGATCTCGTACGACAGCTGCTCGCTGGCGCTGGCCAGCACGTCCCTGACGCCCGATATGGCGCCGTGGTCACCCCCGTCAGCCACGCCCTGGAGCTCCTTGTCCGCAAGCGAGCGCCAGGGCGCGCGAGACAGGAGCTGGGAGCTAGAGTCGAGCAGGCGTCCGACTGTTGCGTCAAACACGCCCACAGCGACTTTCTTGCCGCCGCCAGCCACGCCCTGAACCACATCCATACCCACACTACCCACAACATTGCTGGCCAGCAGGCTGTGGAGAGCCGACAGCGCCGGGTGCATGGCCCGCTCCAGCGCCCCCGACGACACCTCTGCATCAAGGCCCAGATTGCGCGCGTCCACGGACTCGACAAACAGCGCGGCGGCCTGCGCGTTGGTCATGCAGTACTCGAACTGCGCGGCCAGCAGCGCCTGGGTGCGGTAGCGCTGGACAAAGCGCAGGTTGGAGATCAGCCGTGGTGGGTTGGTCTTGACTACCGCGTAGATGAGCAGCGGCAAGATGCAGTCGGCAGCAAGCTCGCTGTTCCGCTTTTGCTCGTTGAGCGTCTGGACGCGCTCCACAACGCACTTGTGCGCATCGACAATCAGCTTGAGCTTCTCTGCAGGCGACTTGACGCCGTCCACGCGGCCCAGTATACGGCCGGCTGCCACGCAGATGCGCTGCAGGTCCAGCGACTTTGCCAGCCCCAGATGCTCCAGCGTGATGCCCGCCACGTTCAGCGCGGCCACCTTGGACGCGAACCGCTCGTCCTGCACCCGGTCGTCGTCCAGGGCGAATATGCGCACGTACACGGACTCTGTCACCAGCTTCTCCACGCACTCGGTCACCGCCGCGCCGATCCGCCGCCGCGACTCGTAGTCGCCGCACATGCTCGTCTCATCCTCCAGCGCCGCCAAGTGGTCCATCACGTGGTCTTGCAGCTGACGCATGCACGACTGCCACCGCTCGGCCGTCGTGTCTGCGCCGGGCCGCCGCGCGATCCACGACAGCGCCGCCGCGCCGCCGCGCACCACCGTGCCCTGGGCGCTGCGCTGTTCGGCCGCAAAGGCAAAGCCCATGACCGCCTCCAGGGCGGCCAGGACGGGGTCGCTGGCCAGGAGCGGCTGCTCGGCGTGGGGCAGCAGCGCGCTGTATGTCGACTCGACCGCCGCCCGGGTGCGGGCCGACAGCGTCGAGACGGCCGAGTCCACAACGCGGCGGTACTCGAGCGGCGCGCCCGCAACCACGGCTACCTGCACGCTGCGGCCGTCCGGCAGGCGGCACTCCTGGTGGATGGTGGCAATGCGGAGCCGCTGCAGCACGCTCGCCTCGCCGTCCAGCACGTCAAACAACGTGGCGCGTGGCGAGTCGGCCTCGTTCGCAGCGTGCATGAGTTCCTCCATTGGCGGCAGCACGCCCAGCGCGCCGATGCACCCGCGGTCCACGGTACCGTAGATGCCGCTGACTGTGGTGAACTTGCACTTTGCGCCGTCGGTTGCGTCGTCGCTCTCCGGGAGCGGCGTCTCGGTGAAGAGTATGTTGTCGCCCAGCACGACGTCCAGATCCTCTTCGCCCATGTGCGGGGCCTGTGAGAGCACCAGAATGCCCGTCGCGCTATCGGCAATCATGCTGCGCAGGTCGGCCGCGCTTGGCGCCGCCTGGAAGTGCTGCCACGCGCGGCGGCCCAGCGACCCGTCGGGCAGCAGGCTGGCCGTGGCATCGCCGCTGGGCGTCTGGGCCGGGCTGCCCCGCGCCGACGGCTTGCTCGAGAGCCCGGTGCTGGGAAAGCCACCCGACTGCTCCGGGCGCGCTGCTGCCGGCGTCATCTCCTGCAGCCGCTCGTGGCGCCCGGAGACGCTGCGCTGCGGCCTCGTTGCCATGACTGGGCTGCTGTCTGCGCCACCCGCGTCCGAGGCGCCGGCGCTCAGGGGGTCGCTGTCGGCGGCCCTGCTTGGGCGCGAAACGGAGCCTCGCGAGAACATACGGGGAGAGCGCGGCGTGGTCGAATTCGTGCTGACGGGCAACCCAATGAGTGCGAGCTGGTCAAAGAGGGGCGCGCCCACGGCCCGGCCCCACTGCGCCTGTGGGCGTGGGGGGGGGGGCACGCGGCTGGGCGTGGTGTGTCCATGCGCCCGTGGGTCGCGTGTACTGCAAGACATGCCAGCCTCTGCTCCCCCGACTCCCCCTCCCACCCGCGTATGGACAAGCCGCACCGCGAGCCGGGACCTGGCGAGTCTGGCACACGGCTCATGGCGTGAGAGCTTGTGGCCCAGAGGCGTCAGCCTCTCTGGGCTTTTGTGCGTTCCAAGTTTGTCGGGAGCAGTGCCCCCCTCCCGATTGCTTGTACAAATACTGTGTGGTAATACACTCAATGATGCCTGCGGTAATGTTGCATCTCGGGCAGGAACAGCATCGCCCCCTGCAGGAGGAGCGATGCGCCGCCCTGAGAGCGACCTGGTAAGGAAGACCTTACGAAACAACATTTAGTTTCCAACGCCTCGTGGGCGGCCCCCTGCAACAGATGCCCATGTCCAACCACAAGCCTGCGCATGTTGAAACTTTCGAGGGTGTTGCCATTGGCCAAGCCCAGCTATAGTGGTCAAAAATCATTGACAAATGCAAAAGAGTTTCAGTCACAACCTCAACTAGCAGTTGCTCAGCAGCAATGCGCCGGATCGGCTCCGGCCAAGCAGCCAGCGGTATTGTCACTGGATGTCCTTAAAAAGGCTGTGTCCACATGGCGCTGACGGTTGTTTGCGCATGGTTCCCAACCAGCACCATCCTGCACCAACAGGCACTAGCCATGTGCCACACACAAATGCTGGGCTTTACCTCTGCCGCAAATGCACACGAAAACGGGGGGATCGTCACATATAGTCTCGCCGCCCAGGGCGCTCAGAGCAGCACAATGGCCGCCACAACAGCAGCGACAGCAGCAGCCGCGAGCGGGCGCAGAGCGGATGCCGCACCCGTCCCCTTGTGCACCTCGCTAAATGAGCAAATGGGCTTGTCGGGGTCCACACCATTGGACGCACCCTTCTGGAGCGCGCGGCGGTTGAAAAAGTTCGGATCCCGCGAGCTGCTGAACATGCTATCGAGCTTGGTATCGCTCGGTGCGCAGTTACTGAGCTTTGCGCCCTTGTCAGCTTGGGTGATAAAGTCGCGCACGTACGTCATAAGCTCGTTATTGTAGTCGTACCCAATCTCCCAGATCATGACACCTGCGAGTTTCTTCCGCAGCGTATAGTCCATCTTGATTCCCAGTGAGCCCTCGTCGTCGTACCCAATGTACAGGTTGTCGGACTGCCTGAAGAGCCAGGGCGTCATGGTGGTCGGGTCCCATGCGCGCGTCCACCCCGGACCAGCCTTGGTCGGGCTCGAGAGCGCACCGTTTTGGGGCTCACGCAGGTCGCGCCAGGTCCAGGTGCCCGCTATATCGCTGACAGGGCCGCTGATGGAGGTGTGGTTGTTGATGGGGACGTACTGGTTGGTCGTGTTCGACGCCATGTTGCTCGATGCTGTTGACGAGTGACCGTAAAAGGCAAGGCCGGCCACCAGCTTGCTCGCCGGCCACCCGGCATCTATCCAGGCGTCGGTGGTGTTGCGGAACGACCCCATGTAGAACGGCACGTCAATGAACGGCGCGTTCGGCGCGGTGTAGTCGGCCCAGCTGCCAAAGTAGTCGTAGGCCATCACGAGTCCATAGTCCACGGCGTCCGCGTAGGGCTTGTAGTCGACGGCCGGGACATTGGGGCCGAGGTAGGGGTGGTTGTAGAGGGTGATGGTCAGCAGCTTCTTGCCCTTGCCAAAGCTGCTGTCAAAGGCGCTGCGCATGCTCTGGAGCGTGGTGAGCAGGACCTTGGCGTCTCCTAAATTTGTGGGGTACTCCCAGTCGATATCCACGCCGTCCAAGTTGTACTCCTTGACAAACTCGACAGCGTTCGACACGAACGCAGAGCGGCTGGCAGACGACACCAGCGCCGTGCCGAGATGGGCCGAAAAGGTCCCCTGTCCGCCAACAGCAGCCAACATCTTCACCCCGTTCTTCTGCCCGTCGGCGATGAGCGTGCGGGCGTGCTCCGCACTGGTGGATGTGGAGTTTACGACATTTCCAACAAACGAGATCTCGCCGGCGTTGCTAGCGTACGCAAAGGCGATGTTGGCATGGGTGAGCGACGACCACGGGATGTCGGCCATCGTACGCTGGACTGGAAAGTAGCCTAGGACAACGCGGCCATCCTTGTATGTTGCTCCATCCACGCTGCCAACAAGGGAGTGCAGCGCAAGTAGCACGGCGGCTAGGCTGCGCACAGAAAACATGTGCATGTTTAGGCCCATCAGCGCGTGCGCGTGGTGCCCTTGGCTGGGCGAGGGCAGTGGGTTGTCGGGCGGGTGGCAGCTGGCGAATGTCTAGAGCTGAAGCGAGAAGGTGTGAGGAAGAAAAGGTATGGAATGGAGGAGGGCGCCGCGGCGGAGGTTTAGAGCAGCCCTGCCGGGTCGGGCACAGGGCGGATGCCGCTTCGCGCCTTCCAGCCTTTTTGCTTTGACTGGGCGTGGTGCCGCCCACGAAAAGGATGTGAACACAAAGAATGTCCGATGCCGGCAGTCACGGACCTAAAAATGGCGAGCGGAGAATGGGGGGCGTGGGCCTTCCAGACATTCCTGGCCGGCTGGCCGGCTGGCCGGCAGCCGTGGGCGCACCCGTGGAGGGGGGGAGATATCCTACGTCCACACCTGCTGGGCAGCCGCCAGGGCGCGCGCAGCTGCGTAGACCGGCCCAGTGCGATCAGCAGGGGTCAGCGCAGCCAGCACGGTGACCATGTGCAGCACAGCAGGCAAACACGGCATCTGGAGACGCGCAGCCTCATCAAGAGTCGGCAACAGCGGCACAACAAGCACATCACGAAAGTGCATCAGCACCGCGCCTCGCACGCTATTTGGACCCGAGTACGACGCAACGCCAAACTGCACCAGCGGCAAGAACACGCCCTCAACATAGGGCAGCACATGGCCGACCAGCATCTCCCACGCAGTCACCAGTGCCTCGGCGACCGCATCCGGCCGCGCGCACTCAGCTACCAGAGCTGCCGATGGCATTTTCACCCGCGGTCCATCGTACCGCGGCGCCGCACCAACCTGACGGTACATTATGCGCACTAGCGACGCCATGCCTACCCGCAGCATCGCGTGGATTTCCGCCCACACATTGTCCAGTTGCTCGCTGCTACGCAGGCAGCTACGCACCACCTCGTTTCCTTCCTCAACTGTGCCCTGCATCCGCTCGCCCGTAAACACTGGCAGCACGCGCGCTCCGACCCGTCGCCACCGGTCCGACCCATCCGCACGGCCCGGCGCCCCCGCGTGCTTTACCTCCAGCGCCGCCATCGGGCCCTGTGCCGCACGACCACGCTGAATGGAAGGGTAATTCCGAGTAGTGCCACCAAATCGGAGCGAGTACAGAGCACACAAGTGGAGCCAACCCTTTGGCGCGGGTCGGCGCTGCTTGCCATCGGTGCTGGACGGCTGGCTCGCCGCCGCATCTCCACGTGACAGCATTGTCCCGTGACAGCGGGGGGTTGGCTACGCTCAGAGTGGCTCACTAGCCACTTCCAACAGCGATGGCGGCCATCTTCTGTTGTCACACTCCCACAGATGGCCGCAAAGCAGCAGGCTTGACATGAAATGGTGGCAACGGGCGTCCCCGACATGGCCATGGCGCGACGCAAGACAAGTAAAAAGATGGCAATGGCACGGCTACCCCGCAGCATCCCGCAAGATGGCCTCGACACCCCCGATGCCTCAGAAGAGGTTGCGGCAGAGCGGGCACGAGCTCTGGTTGCTGGTGCGGAACCACTTGTACAGACATGCGCGGTGGAACGAGTTCTTGCACGTGTGGCACTGCTTTGACGGCAGCGAGCCGTCCAGGGCGCCAACTGCCGAATAGCAGATCGCGCAGTCCTCCACGCCCGCAAAGTGCGCGCCAATGTTGCCCACGATGCGCGCGCACACCGCATCCATCCGGCAGTTGCGCGCCATCTGCGCCTGCGCCGCCACAACCCACGCGCGCCACCGCGACTCGGGAACCGCCACGCGCCGCACCGCGTCCAGCACGGCCGGCGCCAGCGGGTACGTCGACGGCAGCCGCACCGCCAGCTCCAGCGTGCAGTCGTCCACCGTGTACGTGATCGTTGCCTGCCGCGCGCCCGCCCGCACCTGCGCGTCGTCGTATTCCTCGAGCACCCGCGCCAGCGCACCCGCCGGGCTCCGCACGCGCTCCATCTCCGTCGCCCCCACCGGCACGCTGACATGCCGCGCCACGAACTGCTCCATCGCCGCGCCAGTCGCCCGCTGCGCCTGCGGAAGCCCCGTCCACCACGCCCGCAGCGTCGCTGGGAAGGTGCGCGCCAGCCCCACCACCACATGCAGCGCCAGAACCTCCAGCGCCAGCCCGGCGCCCTGGACCGCCGCCCACGCCTGCCAGTCCAGCTGGGCGCTCACGTCCCACCGCTGCGCTTCAAAGGCGCGCTGCCCCGCCGCCAGCCCGAGCAGCCCGCACACCCACGGCATCGCCACGTCCAGCACCCGCTCGCGCGCCAGCAGCTCCGACAGCTCCTCGCTGCGCTCCGCGCCCGCCGCCGCCGCCGCCTCGCCCTCTGCCGTCGCCGCTGCCGCATCCTGTAGCGCCTCCGCAAACTGCACCGCCAGGAACAGCGCCGACAGGAGCCGGACGCCTGCCGCGCGCACAAACTCGTCGGCCTCCGCCGCGCTGCCCACACCGGCCGGCGTTGCAACGAGTCCCGCCAGCGTCTTTGCTGCAGCCAGCACTAGCCGTACCAGCGAGCCCATCCCGACGCCCGCATATGCGGCGCGGTCCTCTGCGGCCAGCGCCAGACGCACCAGCGCTGCGTTCAGCCGCGGCGGCGCGCTGGCCAGCACCGGGAACAGTCGCGACAGCTCGGGCACCGCAGCAAAGCCGCTCTCGGCGAGCTGCGCCACGGCCTGCGCCCCGGCGGCCACCGGCCGCTCGCCTAGTACGCATACGTCCACCAGCCGCTCGCCCAGCTGCCGCAGCGCCGTCCCGATGGCCGGGCGCGACTCCGCCAGTATCCGCGACGCAGCCTGCGCCAGCTCGCTGGTTGCGCGGCCCACCGCCGACAGCACTGCGGCTTCGCCCAACTCCCCGGCGTCCAGCTCGCTCCACCGCACGCACAGCCGAGCCAGGGCCACGGCGCTGTCGGCATCCATCGCCGCTGCGCACGCCGCCAGCCTCTGCACCACTGCCAGCCCCGCAACGGCCCCGGCGACGCTGTCGCCGCGCAGTGCGCTGAGCGCGCTGACGATCTTGGCCACCGCCGTCGCGGCCTCCACCGCCGCCTCGCGCGCCGGCAGCAGCTCCGCCAGCAGCTCCAGGTGCGCCGTCACCAATACCGCATCGCCGCCGGCTGCCGCGCCGCTCAGCTGGCTGGCCACGTCCAGCAACGAACTGCGCATCGCCGGCGCCCGAGCGCACGCGTGACGCAGCGCCACGGCGCGTGCTACGACCGTCGCCATCGCCGCCACGCCCGCTTCCAGAGTGCGCCCGCTAGCCAGTCGCCGCGACAGCGCGTCGGCGACCTCGGCTTCCACGCACATTGCCGGCAGCGGGTGGGCCCATTGGCACCACTGCGCCAGCCGCCCCAGAACCACGACCCACGGGGACCCGGCATCGCCGCGGCACCGCTCCGCGCACTGCTCCACCGCGCAGCTCCACACCGAGTCAGCCGCCGCGCTGTCTGCGTCCAGAACTCGCTCCATTAGCGTGCCGAGCCACCGGCCGGCGTCCCGCGGCACGCCCGTCTTGGTGCTGGTCTTCTCGCCACGCCCCGGCAGCGGCAGCTCGTGGACTGCAACCAGCTCCAGTAGGTCCGATACTGTGTCCTGGATGCTCCGCGCGGCGTTGTCGGCCTGCGCCAGCACCGCGGCGCTGGTGCCATCCACACGGATAATGCTCACTTGGGCCACCATGCGCCGGTCGCGGCTGCCGGCCTCTGCGGCGCTCCACCCGGCGTTGCTGCTGGCCAGGAGCAGCGCCTCCCGCAGCATCACGAATGCCAGCGCCATCCGCAGCACAAACGCTGCCAGCGCCTCGCGGTCGGCACCCGCAAGCACGCCCAGCCCGCCTGCCCGGCGCACAAACTCGATGCCGAATATCGCCCGGCGTGCGGCTTGAGAGCGCCCGGCTACGTCGAATTCTGGTAACGCCGGATCCAGAGACCCGCCCGTGGCGGACTGCCAGTGCGCCACTGTGTGGAACGACATATCCGATCCCGTGCTCGCGCCGTCCTCCACTGCCTGCCACAGCCCGGAGCCGCCCGCCACGCACGCTGCGCGCGCTGCCTGTTCGTCAGGCCCCGCCAGCTGCGGTGCGTAGAGCAGCCACAGGCCCACCAGCCCCGCCAATGTAGACTCGTCATCCTGCGGGCATATCCGGGCGTACACGGCGCCGGCCAGCCGCGCAAGGTGCTCGGGGTCGCGCCGTGCACGCAAATCGTCCACATCCTGTGCAATGGCCTCTCCCAGCGCGCGCGACAGCTCTGCGCCTAGCCCGAGCTTCCCCAGGCGAGACTCCACTGCGGCCCACGCCTGGTGCGCCCTGTGAGCCAGAGCCCAGCCCGCGCTGGCGCTGTCCTCGGCGTCGGCGTCGGCGTCGGCGGGCGGCTCCGCATAGTCAAAGAGAAGGCCCAGCGCCGCGCGCCCGCGGCCCCCAGATTGCTGCAGCCAGTAGTGAACAAACCGGGCGCCGGACGCGGGCGCTCGCGCCAGCGCTGTCCACGCACGCAGAACCTCGCCGCAGGCAGCTTCCCAGCCGGCGCTGGCGCTTTCAACACTGGCCGACTGTTGGGCACCGCAGACGTCGACAAACACCTGCGCCATCCACCCGAACAGCGAGTCGGCAGTTCTGCTGCTGAGCAGTCTGGCCTCCGAAAAGAACAGCCCGAGCGCGTGGCCAAATAGCGCAACCAGCTCTGCCTGCGGGGCGGCTGCCAGCCCGCCATGATCGCCAGGCAGCAGCGCGGCCAGCGCAGCGTCCACCGCCGGCAGCCGGGCATCGGCCGCCCAGCCAGCGCTCTTTGCGACATCCGATTCTGGCAGCGCGGCGAGCAGCTTTGACGCAGTCACCAGCGAGCCGCCACCTTCAGCCTTCACTCGCGCGCCATCCAGCAGCGGCGACACGAACGAGTCGATGCACTTTGCTGCCTCGGCCGCGCTACCCGTGGACTCCAGCCCAAAGTGCGCCTTGGCCAGCGCCAGCGCAACCACGTCGTCGGGCGTGCCGGCAGCTGCCAAGCGCGTCGCAAACGCATCGGCGTGGCTGCCGTGGAAAACCGCCTCGGGAGCCTGCTGCGCAAGCGCCTGGATGAGCGTGCGTGCAGCGGTCGCATCAGGCGACTGTCTGGCTAGCTGGCAGAACGCCTCCAGGAGCATCCTGGCCCCGTCGACCAGCCTCCGGTGTGGCACCAGCTCCAAGTGCGCGAGCCGCGCGACCAGGCTGACAATCGGCACCGTTGCGTCGCCCGAGACCCGCTTCAGCGCAAACCAGCTGGCTTGGGCCCAGACGCTAGTCAGCATCTCGTCGTCGTACTTGTTGGACAGGCTTTCGACCTTGCGAAACAGCTGGACAATCGGCTCCGCCATCTCCTTGCTCGATCCCGCATGCTGCACGTAAAAGTGCCACAGGCGGTCGACTTCCTTTGCCGCCTCCTTCCCAACCGCTGCCACGACGGCGGCGTCACCAACAGCTGCCGCCTTCAGCGACCGTGTCCAGAGGAACGAGGAGCACTCGCAGATAGCCGACACCAGCGCGGCCGCCGCGTCCTGCCGCGCGACACGCGAGTCGGATGCATCGGCCCCACCGGCAAAGCTCCCTGCGCCGTGCCACAGCGCGCTGTGGAGCGACGGCTGGAACGACGGCTCGTCAAGCACCGAGTCTGGCAGATTCGCCAGCAGCGCCAAGATGGACGGATACGATATTGTCGGCGACAGGCGGCAGCGCAGCCGCAGAAACTCGAATACGCGCCCGATCGGCGGGGAGCCCTTCTTGCCCGACGCGTCGCCTGCGGCCCACACCTGGGGGTAGGCTTTGGTTGTCAGCAGCACGGCATCCCACATATCGCCGTGCGCGCCGGGGTCAGCGTCCGCAAAGCAGTGCTTGAGCAGCGCCTGTGCCACGGCGGCATGCGAGTCTGCAGCCAGCGCCGGGCACCGGAGCATCACCGAGCGGACCAGGCGGTAGATGCTGCGGCGCACAAACAGCGACGGGCTGGCAACCAGCGCCAGCGCCCGCTTGCTGGTCAGCACAGCGTCAAACGCGGGGCGATGCTCAAGCAGCCGGTCGGGCGCCATCTCATCGACGGCCAGCATCAGCACGCCAAAAGACGCGCCCACGACATGCTCGTACTTGCTGCGGATCTCCTCTGGATCGGTGGCCCGCGGATCGCTCAAGCTCTCAGCGGTCTGCTCCACAATGTTGTCGGCGGCAAATGCCAGGAGGTCGGGTATACAGAACGAGATGACCTCCTTTCGCTTCGACTCGGAAAAGGCCGCCTCGAACGCCTGCCGCGAGCACCGCGCAATATCGCGGCTCGGATCAAAATACGAGGCCAGCCACGGACCGATCAGCTGCTTGAGCTGCGAGGCCAGCCGGCGGCCAACCTTTACCACCAGATCGGCGTGCACCTGTGCAATGGCCATCCGCACGCGGCGGTCGGTATCAAAGACGTGTCTTCGGAGCAGCGGCGGCCATGCCAGCAGCATTCCCTCAAGCCCAGTCTCCCAAGTGTGCTCTGCAATATACCCGCGCAGCTCCGCCAGGGCCCGCATCTTGGTGTTGGCATCGTGCTTTCCCAGCCGCTTGAGCTGGGCAGCCAGCTGCGCATCTATCTGGTCCAGCACTGACAGCTGCTGCTGCGGGGTCGACGCCCCCGACTGCGCATCCGGCGTATGTGCTGTTGGCGACCCCGTCCTTCCCGGAGCGGCGCCCGACCGCGCCAGCCCCTGCGAGAGCTGGGCAAAGGCCAACGCCGGGTTGGCCTTGAACGCGTTAATGGCGGCTGTGTCGTCGCCCACCAGATCGGCCGCCCGGCTACACCAGCCGTCGTAACAAGCAGCAAAAGAAGTTTAGCGGGCAGGCGGGCTGCGAACTCTTTTCGGCGACCGGCTCACCTGGGGCCTCCGCCTTCCCCAGGCCCCGCCTGCTGCGGCCAGCGCGTACCTGCTACTCGTGGGCTTGAGATTGCCCTTGACGCGCGGCAGCTTGCCCTTTCCTGACATTTCCAAAGCCCAAAGCGTGCACCACGAGGGCAGGACGTAATGCTGAATGCCAAGGGGGGGGCTGCGTAGCTGAATGCAGAGACAGAGACGTACGCACGCTTTGCAGAGACAAGCCCGCCTCTGGCGTAGAACGATCGTGCCTTTGCTCTCTCTCTCTCTCGTTCACCGACAAAGCGGGGGGAGGGCGTGATTGTGTGATTGGCGCGGATTACGGCTGCTGCGGCCACAAAGTTCAGCGAGCCGCAGCAGCGCCCCGTCATGTTGGGCGATGGTGATGGCGGTGAGCGGCGGGCCACGTGGTACCGTGGTGTTGGCTGCTGGTGCGGCGGCGGGAGCGACCAGGTGCCTGCAAACTGCATGCACCATGTACTAAGCGCTGCCTCTATGGTGCTGTGTAGCGCGCGGGCAGGGAGGGCGCCGTTCACTTGCAATGCTCCCACGCTCCGACCACCTGTAGCGCCGCGTCTCATGGCACATGCCAGCTGCAGGGGGAGACACAGCCAAGGTCGTGGATGCAGCCGGTGCCTGCATCGAAATTGGTGGGCCTGTCATGCATGCGCACCGTCAGCTACCGATATCGACGCAGCTCCGTCCGCCTACTGCTGAGCAAGCGGCCCATGTGTGTGTGGCGCCGTGTCAAAGTGGGGCGGATGTTGTGATCCAAATGATGCCCTCCCCCACCTCTGCGGATCCTTGCATTTATCCGCGTCCTTAGCGCAGCGGGGCGGAGCATGAAAGCAGCGGCAGTGAGAGCCGTGGCTGTGGCGGGACTGGGGCGGACAGTCGTTTGGGGGCCCACCCATGCCGCACCAGCTTGGCGGGGGGTGCATGGGATGCCTCTGGTTCGCCCAACCAGGGCCCATGTCCGCATGGCCGGCAGGATGGGATGTGATGTGATGGGGCGCACAGGGGCGCTCTATGTACGGTGAACTTTTGCTGGGAGAGATGCTATCCGAATGTACAAGTGAGCACGCACGTGTTGATGCGATGCGCGCGGGCCGTAGGCATGCAAATGCATGGGTGGTGGTGGTGGTTGGCTGTTGGTGGCACGGGCGGCGGATGGCCGGCCGGGATGGCCTGCTGCGAGCCCGGAGCTGTGGGCCAGGGGAGCGCAAGAGGCGATCCTCTAGGTCGTCATGTGGTGGTGGCCGACACGTGCCCGGTGCGACGAGCGGGATTCTGAGCGAAGCAGGATTCGGCGCGGAGCGGACACATAGCAGGTGCCGCCAGGGGCGGGTGACAGGATGGGGCGGGCCGCGTGGCTAGAGGGACACGTCGTCGGGCGGTCTAGACGGGGCGGGGTAGTCGCGGCCAACAGACAGGTCGCAGGGCCCGCCTGGGGCGCGGCGGACGGGCGACCGGGCGGCGGCGGCGGCGGACGGGCAGGGCTGCGACATGGGCGTGGGCGGGGGGATGCAGGGATCGCAGTGTCGGCCGGTGTAAGGCGGGCGGCAGAGACGATGCAGAGAGAGAGAGAGGAGGAGAGTTGTTGCTCTGGGGACCCGATAAGCAGAGCCGGGCGGAAAGGGCAGCGGCGACGGACGGCATTTATACGATCGGCCGGGAAGGGCGCCGGCCGGCCGCGTGCGCATGTCGCCAAGCTAGCTCGGGCGCAGCGGCAACGGCAACAGACAAGCGACACAAGCAGCCCGTCGGCATCCTCTGCACCAAACGAGGCGTCGCGCACGTCGCCCGGCCTCCCCCGGTTCGCCGCCGAAGAAGCCGCGGCACACTCCGGCCGCCACCCTCCCCCCGGCACTCTGCCCACCCGCGCCGGTCTCTCCCCACCCCCAGCCTTGGCAGGGACCCACGCCGCCCGGCCCCCAGACATTCTCCCCCAGGGCGCCAGCCAAGGGCCCCAAGACATTCCCCCCTCTGCGCGCCAGCCAAGGGCCCCAAGTGCGCAGCCATTTCATCACGCGGTGCCAGCTGCATACCACTGTCTGCTCCTGCGACCAGCGCTTCGGCATGGAATCGGACCCAGTCGCCCCCCCATGCTGCAGTGGGATCCATGATGTATCTCACTGCAGCAATAGCGAACGCACCCGCGGACGTGCACAGTGCCCCCCTCCATGTCCGCATGGTGCGGCGCCGGGTCAGCCAGCACCGTCGCTGTGCAGCCGTCCGCTTCGGGACGAAATGATGTGCTGGCACCGGATTGCGCGAACAATGGTCCGCACGCAACCCGCATGCCACGCGGCCTAGACGTCCCGCCCAAGTAGTCCCCCCGCCTAGGCGTCATCTCGCTCAGGCTGCACCGGGATGTTTACATGCCCCCCACCCATCCTCAATTTTGGCGCTGCCAGATAGGAGCAACAGTCGCGAATAGAGGTGCATCGTGCAAGGGACAAACAATGCCCCTCCCGCAGTGCCAGAAGCAGAATGTTCGTAATATCGCTCGCGGGAACAATGGGCGGGATTGTTCCCGGGCTGGGGGCCTGGGCCATGTGGAGCCCAGCTCTGTCCTGGCTTGCGGACAAGACCCGCGACAAACGCGCGCCCCATTCCCAAGGCTTAAACAGCTGGTGCACAAGAAAGTGGATTGCCCAGAGCGAGCGGCTCCCCCCAAGAACGCGGCACGCCACTGCGGGCTTGGCACCTCCCCCTTCCCCCGCCCCGTCTTCCCAAACAGGCAACTGATGCCGTTCGGGGCACGTTCCATGAACGTAGTCCCGTCTGGTGCGTCCTAAACGACTCTCCTCTCACCGACAATCGGGCACCACCTCCACGCTCGTGTGACATGGCCTCGCTGGCTGGCCAAAAGCCTCCTCCTCCCGCGCACCTCCAATGCGCCCACGCTCATTTCGACTTTGATTATCGCGCTGCTATTGTTTGTTGCTTTTTTGACGTGCGGGAGGGTTTGCGGGCCCATGGGCCGCGCGCAGTTCCTCTAATGTGCTGCTGGACTGCCTAATAGCGATGTTGTGTGGATAGCCACCACCCATGGGCCGCGCGGTATTGGCCCCCCTCCCCTGCTGCATGCCAGACGCGGTCCAACTAGGCCAGCCTTGTCTCCCCCGGGGCGCGCGCAACGCGATGGCGTCCCAAGGCCCACCAGCGCAGGTGCTAGCGCTCGGCCTTGTCTTTCCGTTTTCTGCGCGTCTTTGGCTCAGTGCCCTCAGTACTGCATTCTGACTTGTCGCGCTTGGTCTTTGTCTTCTTGGGCTTCTCTTCGTCCTTGGTCCTCCGTTTTGTCTCGCTTGACGCGCCGCTCGAGCCGTCCGTGTGCTTGCTCCGTTTGCGCTTCTTTAGGGGCTCCACTGGCGAGTCAGTGAGCCGGCCACTCAATGCAGCCTCAATACGCGCAGCTACTTCTGCTCTCGGCATACCGTCGCCCATCACCCGAGAAAGCTTTCCGGTCTGGTCGGCGCGGGCGCCCTTGCGTGCTGTGCGGCCCTCGCATGCCGCAAACAACTCGGCATCTGTCAGACTTGTGATGCCGAGGTGAACATCCCCGTTGCGGACGAGCTTTGTCCGATCCACTCGCTGCCTTCCAGACGGAGATGCCTTGGCAACAGCGGCTGCTGCCGCACTGGCTGATCGCACAAACATTCCCTTGTACTCGCTGAGCGTGTCGCGCTGCGCTTCTGCCAGCTGCTCGCCCTGGCTGGATGCGTCATCCGCGCTACCGGCTGCCGTCTCTTCGTTTGAGCATTTGGCGCTGCTGCTGCTGCTGCTGCTGCTGCTGCTGCTACTCGCCTTGTTGTACAGGTGGTCCCACCAGGTGCTGCTCCACTGGCTGGCATCCGAACCGACGCCCCGGCTATCCGACTTTCGCGAGACTGTGATCGCGCGCTTTATGCCATCGCTGCGCTTCCCCAGGCCGTCGCCCTGTTTCCAGCCGTACTTGGTCAGCTCCTGCTCGGCAAAGCTCTGTGCGGCTGCCATGTCGCTGCCTCTGGAGCACACCGCCACCTCCCCTCTCGCTTCCGAGCACCGCTCGTCCAAAGTATAGCAGAATTCAAAGTCGCGCGACAACGAAGCCTCTAGGTGCAGACGCAGACGACCAGCTCCGGTGTGAGCCAGTCGCGTTTTTCCTCTCCCCACCCCTTGCCCGATCAGCGTGATCGTGATCTCTGTCGATAAGGCCTGGCGGGGCTGGGTGTGGCAGCGGGGGCCGCAAAGGGGAAAGCGCGCTTGCAATTCGCCTCTTTAGCGTGCTCTAATCTGCCTTTGCCATTCGCTCGGCACACCTCCTTGTCTAACGCAGCGGCATTCCCACTCCACGGCGATGCGTGTTCTCGAGAAGCAGCGCTTTTACCAGGTTCGTCCGCCCGGCTGGTGTCTGCCGCCAACGCCCCGTATAAAGCTGCACTGCACCCAATCCAGCTGAATTCCTCTTTGCTCGCCGCCGCACCCTTGAGAAGTGGGGCAACTGCGTGACGGGAGCTCCCCCTGTGTGTAGGCTGGCCACGGCCCTATTTACGGGCGCACGGCGACGTCGCGCCTGATGGTCAGGAGCCTCGGCGGCCTGATCGCTGGCGGCGCCCTGTACGGCCTGTTCAACATTGGCAGGCTGATTGCCGGCAAGAAGCCATAGGAGCACCACCACCACCACCACCACCGCACGCCGCCGCAGCAGGTGACGGGGCTCATGTTTTTGCTTGCGCCCGCGCGCGCCCATGGCGGGGCGAGGCGCTGCTCACTTTCCACGTCTGTCAATGCTATAACCGATAGTCCCGCTCCGCAACGCGTCAACGCGACCCCGGGCGATCAGATCAAGCTGGTGTGGAGCGTCCCTTGCAGACCTGCATGGCGAGTCGGCTGGATGCACCAAAGGCCGCCCTCCCAGTGTCCTGGCGACTCCTCTCCTTCCGTCTTGCCCCCCATCTCTGCTTGCGTACTTGCTAGCACACCTCTTGTCGGGTCCGGCTTGGCGACGGCCCGTTCCCTTCTGTTGTTTGTTACTTGCTTTTGCGAAACCCCCCCTCCAAAGCACCGAGAGGAGCGCAGAGCATGAAGATCCGGGTGCGGCCCTCGTCGGGCGAGCAAGTGTTTGCGTATGTCAACGTCGACCGCACTGAAATGGTCGAGGCTACGCGCATCGAAATAGCCGCCGCCCTCGAAAAGGCGTGCGGCAGGCCGTTTCCTCCGGAAAGGCTATCGCTCATATTCCGCGGCAAGCAGGTAAGACAGAGAGCGGACGTCGTGCTGCCTGCAGTCGCGCCGGCTAGCAGTGGGAGGGAGGACCCATGAGGGGGCGCTTCTACTTGCGGGCCTCTCCTGGGACACGCCGACACCTGTGCTCATTGCGTCTTTTCTCCTCCCGCCCGCCCCCCGCCCATGCGTCTGCCTGTAGCTTGCCGACGGCATGCGCCTGTTTGACTATGGCGTGAACCACGGTGACACGTTCCTGTCACATCTAAAGGCATCGACAGACAGCCGAGACGAGAGCGGTAGCGGAGACGATTGCGAGGGCATTGCGGACGATGTGGGCTCGGGTCCTTCGACGTCGGTATCCGTGTCAGTGTCGGTCGACGGCTCGCCCACGCCCGTGCCCTCGGTGGTCGAGACCCCGGGCGCGACTACGGGAAGCGACGTAGCGGACAAGGGCACAAAGTCTGGCGCCGGCGGCGAGGCAGACACTGCTGCTGGGGAAGGGGAGGTGGAGGTGACCTGCGACCACTGCGACAACTCGCAAAAGTCGCTGTGCAACCACTGCGGGTGCTACTATTGCGGGATGAAGGACGACGAGCACCACACGCTTGCGTGCGACGAGTGCGGGCGGTTCTACCACCTGCGGTGCCTTCCGACGCCGCTGGCCGAGGTGCCAGAGGGCGACTGGTACTGCGAGTTTTGCAAGAATGATCCGAACCTGGTTGTGGCTGGCGAGCAAAAGCTCGACCTGTCCACGACCCGCAAGGCGCGGATGCCGGCGGCCAAGCAGACAAAGGCGTGGGGCGGCGGAATGGCCTGCGTGGGGACGACCAAGACGTGCACGATTGTGCCCAAGGACCACGTCGGGGGCATCCCGGGCGTGCACGTCGGGCAGTCGTGGCGGTACCGGATCCATGTCAGCGAGTCTGGCATCCACCGACCCCCAGTGGCCGGAATATCCGGGTCGTCGACCAAGCCTGCAGTCTCGATCGTGCTTGCGGGCGGGTATCCCGAAGACATTGACCACGGCGAGGAGTTTGTGTACACGGGGTCGGGCGGGTACGATCTGTCGGGCAACAAGCGCCAGGCCAAGGTGCAGTCGTTTGACCAGGAGCTGACGCGCCAGAACCGGTCATTGGCTCTCGCGTGCGCGGCGCCTGTCAACGACACAGTTGGCGCTACAGCCAAGGACTGGCAGGCCAGCTCGCCCATCCGAGTGTGTCGCAGCTACAAGGCGGCCAAGATGCATCCCGAGTATGCGCCGGCCGAGGGCGTGCGCTACGATGGCCTGTACCGCATCGCCAAGTACTGGAAGGAGAAGGGCGTCAGCGGCTTCTATGTCTGGCGCTACCTCTTCCGCCGCGACGACCCGGATCCGGCGCCGTGGACCGAGGAGGGCCGTGCGCGCATTGCGCGGCTGGGGCTGACAATGTACGACCCCGACGGCGCGGGCGGCGGCATTGTGCCCACAACAAAGGATACCGGCGCCAAGGCCGGCGCCAAGGCCGGCGCCAAACGCAAGGCCGGTGACGCGGCGTCCCCAACGGCCAAACAGACGCGGCGGTTCCAGCCCACAGCCGAGCTCTGGGAGCTGATGCGGCTGGACAAGGAGAACGCGCGGCTGTGGGCAAACATGGACGGAGCGGCATACGCGTCGGAGAGTGCGTATCTGGAGGGCCTGTGCGAGGGCCACTTGGGCTGCCCCATCTGCCAGGAGCTGGTCCAGCAGCCGATAACCACGCCCTGCGGACACAACATTTGCAACCCGTGCTTGTGCAAGTCCATGTCGATGTTTGGCCTCTACTGTCCCGTCTGCCGCGCCGACATCTCCACCATGGGTCGCATCGCCGATGTGCGCCAGCGCGTGAACCAGAACCTGGCGACGGTCCTCATGGCCCTGATTCCGTCATATGGAAAGGAATGGGCAACGGCGCCCTTGATCACCGCTCCACAGCAAGCATGGCGCCAGGGCGAGCCGGTCGGCGAGTAGGCCCCCATTTACAGTACTATGCAAAAGAGTTTGCGCTGGGCCAGAAGAGAGTTTGCACTGAGCGAAAAGGGAATATGCGTTGGGTCAGAAGCACGTTTGTGCATGCGGGTGGCGG
>JANBOI010000054.1:0-25254 GCA_027595825.1 Coemansia biformis
GCCTGCCTGCCTGCCTGCCTGCCTGCCTGCCTGCCTGCCTGCCTGCCTTGCCATCGCATCTTCCTGGGGTGTATCGAGGGGAGCAGGTGGAGTGGCGACGCTAATCGGCAAAAGATGGGGAAGCAGGGCCGCGTGATTGCTGACAGGCATTGCATGCGGAGTGCATAACCTTTAATCAGGCACATGGGTGCATATTGCCGGATAGTGTGGTGCCGGCCTGCGCCCTGCAGCCTAGACACCCGGCAAATGTCTGCGTATGGAGGACAGGGCGCCTGGGCTCCATCCGGCACACCGCCAGGAGCGGCCCGTCGCTGCCTGGCTTGCGAGGCGCACAATGACCCCCTCCCCGCGGCCCAGCAGCAGAGGGCAGATGATGGTCTGCGTGTCTGGGCCTGCAATTGAGTGCAACTAGAACATGGAAGTAACGCAAGAGCTGCATGGCAGCCAAGATCCCACCACTGGAGCTGCTCCGCGCAATGTTGCAAAGGACACATGCAATGTCGCGTGTATTAAGGGCGTGGCGCTGGCGGCTGCAGGCGGCTACCTGACGCGCAGGACGGCCCGTGCATTCACCAGGAACTCAAACAGGGGCTGTCGCAGGGCGGCGCTGTCAATGGGGTCGGGGATGGGCCCGGCCATCTGGAGGAAGCCCACGACTGCATCGCACGACCCCAGGTCGGCATTGAATTTTGCGAGCGTCGATGAGAGCCGCTCCGCTAGGGCCTCCGTCTGGCTCTGGGAGACAAGCCCCTGGAAACATGACTGGAGGTGCTCGGGCTCGGCCAGGGCCAGCGTGACGAGGGCAGCACCTGCAGACTCCACCAGCTCCACGTCGAACGGCGAGAACAACAGTGTCCGAAGCAGCTTTGCCAGCAGCAGCCTGAACCCTCGGCCAAACACGTCGCGCAGCTCGCCCGCAGCGCTGTCGATGCCATTGAGCTTCACGTAAGCGCCCAGCTTATTGATGATCTCGTACGTGCGCTGGCCGACGTCGTAGATGTCGTTGTCGATGCCCGCAAGAAGCACGTCCATGATTCCCGCCCACACCTTGGCCGGAAGCCACCGCATCAGCGACGGCGTGCGGTACTGCACCATCTCCGACAGTAGTTGCATGTGCATCCGCAGCACATTGGGGACCACCAACTGCGCCGGCTCGGTCAGTGCGTGTATGCAGTAGACGCCAAACGCCTCCGTCTCGCCAAAGTCGTCGGCCACCGGCCTGCTCGCCGAGCAGTGCGCTTCGTTCGGGGAGAAGCCCATCTCGTTGCAGACCAGGTACGATATTGTCGAAATCAGCGCCGTCGTTTCTCCAAGAGACCCCACATCGGCGCCAACCTGCGACACAATGCGGCCCTGGTTGGTGCTGTGGTACTTTTGCAAGAGCCCGCGGAAGCAGCGGGAGAGTCGCAGCATGCACTCGTCGTCGGGGAGGGACGAGACGTCCAGGTAGCGCGCGGCCGACTCCATCACTTGAATAGCATTGCGTGTGACCTCGTGTCCGCCAGCGTACATGCCCAGGAGCCGCTCAAGCAGCGGGTGCAGCTCAAAGAAGAGCGCAAACATCGCGCTCATATTTTGGAAGTTTGCCGCTGACAGCAGCCCGTCCATCATGTCCAGCCCGTCCAGCAGCTGGACCACGGCCCGCGCATCCTGGCTCGGCGCCGCAAGGTCTTCACTCTGCGTGGCCTGCCCAAAGCCGCGGAGAACCAGTTGCTTGAGCTCCGAGAAGCTCTTCTCGTGCTCGGCCGGCGGCGAGTGGCACGCAAGTAGGGCCAGTGCCTCGATGATGGACCCGTGAACGGCCTCGGGGAATCTACCCATGTTGCCCGTCAGGTACAGCATCAGAGGCGCGAACAGCGGCGACGACGTGATCTGCCGAGCGACCGGCGGACGCTGCGCCAGCGCGAGCAGCATGCTCGTGCACATCTGCAGGACGTCTTCCTCCGACGACCACAGGTCAAAGGCGCGCTGCACGAGGTCCAGTAGGCCATTCACAATGTCTGGGCCGCGCCCGCCATCCTCCACACGGCCAAATGCAGCCACGATCGACGGGCTTGGCGCGCTGTAGTCGGAGCAGTCCAGCAGAAAGTACACGGGGGCAATGCGCCGCAGCGCCCAGAACAGCGTCTCCACAAACAGCGGGCTGCCGTAGGCCGCAGACGCCGACTGCGGGCTTGCAAGCTCAAATTCGAGCGCCTTGAGCATGCTCACGATGCACTGGACAGCCAGGTCGTGCTCCAGGCCAGAGCTCGCGGACGAGCAGTCGAGGATAGGCCGTGGAATGAGCACCCGCTCGGAGGTTCCAGAGTCGCACAAGGCGTGTGCAATCATCAACACAGTCCACTGCGCTTGCTCGTGGAGGAGGTCAACGGTGTGCTGATTATAGCCAGCGCCTGGCTCGTCGTCCGCGTCGCTTTCTGTGGTGCTGAATTCCCTTTGCAGCGCGTGGCACCGGCTGCATAGGTTCTCGTAGAGACGGTCGAGCGACGCGCGAGTGTCCAGCCGCGCTAACAGAGCGAAGAACTGTAGCTGATCTTCGTAGACGACGTAATCCTTGGCTAAAAGCCCGTGCCCAGCCGAGAGGACCTCGTTCTGCATGTCGCCGGCGCCGGCACCGACACTCACCTCGCACATCAGCATGCGTAGCTGGATGTACTCTGAGCGGATCAGGCATGCTGTTGTCTTCAGGAACCGCGTAAACGAATCGAGCACATAACGGCAATCCGCACCGCCCGTTGTGCTGTCGGGGCTTTGCTGCTTCTGCGGCGCTCCAACAGCAGCAGCAGCTACTTCGTCCAGGTACTGCCACTCGCGAATGTCGCTGATGACCGCTGACCACGCGCTGGCAAGCTCGTCGAATGCCTGCATAACAAAATAGCTGTCAACATCGCCAAAGTCGTCGTCAATTCTCTGGAGAATGTCGGAACGAAGCACCCCAGCGGCCGCGCCTAGCAGCATGCAGATGAGCTTGCTGACCTCGCCAAAATACTCGAGCGTCTCGGGCACACGGGCAACCAGGAATGCGAGCGGGTGCAGCTGTCGGCCCGCTGCCAGTGCTGCCGGCCTCTCCTCCAGCTGCGTCTCGATGAACCGCCGAATCATCTGCGTGGTTGCAACGACCATGTCCTCGGACGCCTCGGCAGCCAGGTCCATCGAGCACACATGGCGTATCATCTGGAGCTGGTTCCGCATGATAACCTGCGCAAACTCGGCTCGCAACGTGTCGCTGTCCTTTGCGCCAGTCGGGCTGAAAATGGCCTTTCCGCGAATGCCGGATATCTGAATCAGACACTGCAGCGCAATGTGCGAGCTCCCTGGCGAAAAGTGCGCGTGCATCTGGTCGCCCAGAGCCGCCTCGTATGCGAAGAAGAGCATTGACAGCACGTCGCTGCTGAGCAGCAGTGGCTGCCAGTCCCGCGGAAACAGTGGCGTACGGCTCCGGTACTCGGGATCAAATATCGCCGAGCCCGTGTCATCGGCATCATCCAGGTCGGAGCCACAGGGCGCGGCTTTCGGGCCACGGCCCCCAACGCCGCCGGCAATGGCGCCGCCCTTTGAGTAGCCAAATGACGCCGCAATGACCTTGCTCTCTTCGGGCGATGTGAACTCCCAGCCGAGAGCCCGGTCGACAATGTGCAGCGCTGATCGCCGCTCATACGCGATGGCGCGGCAGCTGGTCGGGGGCGCGCGCTGCGCCTCAAGTGACTGCTGCAGCTGGCGGTGGACAACCTTGAGCGCCGCCTCAAAGAGCAGAGGCATGTGTGCGTTCTCAAAGCCCGCCTTGCACGCGTAGTGGAACTCCCATGGAAGGTGGAACTCGGAGCACCTGCTGCCGCCAGATACCTCGTCAATCAGATGCGATGCGACTATCATGCCGATGCACGGCGTGTTGTGGTGGACAATGTCGGCGCACAGCGCGCGCGTGAACGTCCGGCGCTGCTCGTCGGGCGTATCGGCCCACGCGCGCTTCGTTATGACGGCGACGACCCAGCACAGCGAGTCCAGAACAAACGAGTCCAGGCTGCGGCCGCTGGCGAGCGCCAGTTGCAGTAGCTCGTCCCGAAGCGCAATCGCGTTGCCCGGGCCCAGCACGGCGTACCCAGCGACCACGGCCTCCTTGATGCCGCGCAGAGCAAAGAACTTTGCTGTCGGCACGCCCGAATGGGCTATAGAGCAATGCGGCAGGGATGTGGTTAGTATTCTCCTGCCCAGGCACCAGGTGGTGGCAAGCCATGTATGCGCCTGCCATGCGTCTGCTACGCACCCTGCCAGGCCAGCCGCGGTCTTACCCAGCGCGTACTTGCCCGCAGCAATCGCGTCTGCCCGCTTGCCGAACTGCACCAGCTGCCGCTCGGCAGCTACGCGGGTCGCAGGGGCCTACAGCGTGTCGGGAGCGCCCAGATTCCCGTAGGCGTTAGCAGCCCGCTCTGGCGATAGCAGGCGCATTCGCCAGCCGAGCAGCGAAGGCCGCCTGGACGACTGACGCGCTACGAGCGCAGAGGGCGGAGCGCACCTGGAAGTCAGCGCAGGCCTGCTCCAGCTCATCCAGGACGTGGCGATAGTCCATATCCAGCGACGCGCCGATGCAGACGAAGCCAGCTGGCTCGTCCGATGCAAAAAAAACAGAACAGGTAAAGCCACGCGAATGGTGAATGACGAGAGGCGAGAGGCGAGAGGCGAGAGGCGAGCGGCCAGAAATGTGCTGCATGAGCGGGGACTGGCCGAGCCGATCTCTCCTCGCTTCAACCGGCCCGTACGCCAGACAGGCTGTCCTCTGCTCTCTTCTCGACCGACGGAGCCAATCGAGGCTACACAATGTACTCGGTCTACGCCTGGGGCTCGCCATTTGCCGCCGAGGGGCTCTCCTCGTTCGATCCCTCGTGCCTCAGCATTCAGGTAGGCCTCCCCGCGCCAGTTTGCCCGTCGGGGCTCTGGAATCGCCTGTGCCGAGCCCGCGCCGAGCCCGCACTTAATCTGCGCCAGGCCAGCGCCACCTCTCCTATATACCATATGGTCCGCCGCGCAAATGTAGGCATATCTGCAGCTATGCAAGGCCGACTGGCAGCTCCACTGGACGAGCGGCGCGGACATATCTCCCAGCAGCAGCCTCCCGGCGCTCACATGCGGAGGATCGGTCGTGGAGTCGGGCTTCTGGCACATCGTCGAGTTTCTGCGGAGCGAGGGCCACAACCTTGACGCGGGGTTGGACCAGGAGCAGGTCGCACAGGCGACTGCATACATATCCATGGTGCGCGATGGGCTTGCCGACGCACTGCTGTTCAGCTGGTTCCTGGTGTCAGAGAACTTTGTGGGCGTCATCCGCCCGCGGCTGGCCCAGCTGTTTGGATTCCCGCTCAGCCTGGTCGTCCCGACGCAGCTCAAGAGCCACGCGGAGCAGAGGCTGGGCGCCAGTGGCCCCACGGCGGGCCACGATGAGCCCGCCGGCGCAGACGGCCCAGGCGCGGGCGGCGCCGCAGACACTCCGAGGAGCAGAATCCCACGGATCTACCTGCTGGCAAAGCACGGATTCAGGAGGTACCCGGACCGGTCCGCACACCCGGTCTACGCGCAGGCCGCCGAGTACCTGGCGGTGCTGTCGCTCAAGCTGGGCAGCAAGCAGTACTTTTTCGGCGACCGCCCGAGCACACTAGATGCAGTCGTCTACGGATACCTGTCGCCAATCATCCGCGTGGCCCTGCCGCAGGACACGCTGCGGACGGCCATCGTCGACAAGCACCCGAACCTCGCCGCACACTGCGAGCGGATACACGCGCAGCTGGAGCAGCCCGTGCCCGCGTCTACGCAGGGTGCGTTGGCGGGCATGCTCGCGGCCGCCAAGCAAAGCATCCTGCGCTACGCGGCCCTCCCGGCCCTCCCGCTGCCGGACGCCAAGGACAACCCGCAGCGTGCGGAAAAGGTCCGGTCCGCGACGGGCGCGCTGCTCGTGTTCCTCGCCTACGTGGTCTACAACGGCATCGTATCGGCGCCGTCGCCAAAGACGATGCGGACCAGCGAGAATCCCGGTGATGCCGCGGACATGGGTGGTCTGCTGTCCGCTGTGAAAGACATGTAGCCATCATGTACAATGTCGACAAAAATGCTCACACTCTGAACAGTGTCAGCGCTAGGCTTGCAATAGAAGAGATCCTGCAGATGGCGTTGGCAATGGCGGCGTCTGCGAGAAGGCAGCGCCGCCGACCGGCGCTGGCCGGCCAGCACGCGGAGGCGCAGCCCGCTCAGGCTTGGACGACCTCCGTGACAGAGCTGTCCTTGGATGTGTGCGCTGTGACCGCAGGGCTGGCCTCGACCGTGGTGAGGTGCTTGATGATCTCGGGCGACAGCCTAGCCTTGACGTAGTCGGCGATGTCTGCCTGGAACTTGACTGCCCCGATGAGCAGGTTCTTGAAGTAGCCGTACGAGACAGCATCGGCGTACGAGAAGCCGTCGCCAAACAGGTAGCCGTTGTTGCCGTTCTGCTTGAGAGTCGCGGTCTGCACCTCGACGAACTTGACCAGGAGCTTCTCAAACGTCTCCTGCTTCTCCTCCTTCTTGTCGGGCGAGGCAAAGGCCTGCGCGTAAAAGGCGATGCTCACGTCGGCCAGGCGGTCGCGCAGCTGCTCCTGGACGGCGGCCTGCTTCAGATCGGCTGGCAGGAAGCCGTACCGGCGCGCAATGTAGCGCTCGATGGTGCCCGACTCGCTGATGACAAAGTCGGGGCTGCCGTCAGCGCTCTTCTCAACCAGAACCGGCAGCCGGCCGAATGGCTGGTTGGGCTTCTCGGCGGGCCACTCGGGGTGCTCCTCGGTCCACTCGACGTTGGCTGCGGTCAGCAGCAGCCTCGATGCTTCACCAAGGCCGCTGACGCCAAAGTAGCGCAGGGTGTACGATGAGGCGCTGTCGGCAGTCATGTTGCGAGATGCGAGGCGGGACGAGACGGTGATGCTTGGCTGGTGCTGCGTGGGTGGCTGGTGGTGCTGGCTGCGGATGCGGAGTTGGGTGTGCTGGTGCTGTTGGCGGAATCTGCTGGGGGGCCGCCCGGACGGTAGCGCTTTTAAACCCAGAGCCGTGGCTGCCGCGTGTGCACACGCACGCACACGCCGCCTACCCTAGTCCACTCTGTCGCTGCGGCTTGATGTTGCTGCACAATGTGGCCTCTTGGCGGATTACTAATGGCGGCGCGCCCCTCCCTTTGCGGCCAGAGGTGCCCCTCCTTTGCAAGGCTGTATTTGTCAGCCAGCGAAGCCCGTAGACTTCTGCTCGCAGAACCCAAGAGACGCCAGTAGACGAATAAAGCAGAACATACGGCCCATGCAGGGGCTCCTGGCTGGTCATCTGCCATGCGCCGGTCGCGGCATCTCGGCTCCGCGTTCGTTCTCCGATGCAGCGCCCGCGCCCTTCCGCACCGCCTGTAGACCGTATTCGGCCAGCTGGTCCGCAGTCGCCGGCGCCGGCGCGTGCACTGACAGATCCCGCCCGCTGGCGGCCTTTGGGAACGCAATGACGTCGCGCAGGCTCGTCGAGCCGGTCAGGACTGCAACCAGCCGATCCAGGCCCAGCGCAATGCCGCCGTGCGGTGGGCAGCCATGGCCCAGTGCTGCCACCAGATGGCCAAAGCTAGCCTCCACGTCCGGCGCGAGACGGAGCACCTCGTGGAAGATGTGCTGCTGCACGTCCGGGTCGTGCACGCGGATGGACCCGCCACCCAGCTCCACGCCGTTGAGGACCAGGTCGTAGTGCTGGCCACGCACCCTTGCTGGATCGGTGTAGAGCAACGGGAGATCATCCTCCACAGGGGCCGTGAACGGGTGGTGCGTGGCGGACAGCCGCCCGCAGGCATCGTCGGCTTCCCGGGTGAACAGCGGGAACTCCTCGACCCACAGAAAGTCGAACCGGTCCGCTGGGATGGCCAGCAGACCCCTGTCGCGCAGCAGCCCGGCGGCCAGCGAGCGCACCCGCCCGAGCGTCGTGTTTGCTGGCGTTACGTGCGCCGATCGCTCGCTGACAAATAGCAGATCGCCAGACCGGGCACCAAAGGTGTCGAGCAAATCTGTCAATCTGGAGCCCGACGCCTGGGGCCCGGCACCTGCTGCGAGCCAACGGGCAAGCAGCGTGGACCTCCCCAGACCAGCCACGTCGCCATCCCGCACCTTGTGCATGCTTGTGAGCTACAGCGGCGTGGCGCCGGGCGGGCCGTGTACGCGTCATCGGCACCATCATCACCGGCAGTGGTGGCGGCGCATGGCGCACACTGGTCCTGCCGACGTGCCTGCAGGGCAGACCGCAACGGCGCAACACATACCTTTGATTCGCCGTTCGCCTGGCTACTGCGTGCAGTGTCGGTGAGCGGCGCCAGCTCCTTAGTCGAAAAGGCAGCCGCACCGCCCGGGATCACCAGCACCTCTGTCACTGTGTCGCTGTCGCCAGACAGTTGGGGCGCTGGCGTGATCTCGAGGCCGAAGCGCGTGTCTGGCTTGTCGGACCCGAACCGGCTCGTCGCCTCGGCAAAAGACATGCGCCTGAAGGGTGCCTCGATGCGCATCCCATTGACCATGCCCCACACGTGCTGTAGGAGCTGCTCGACCACGCGCTGGATGTCGCCCTTGGAGACAAACGACATTTCGAGATCAACCTACACGTGTGCCCGCTTGCGTGTGCGGGGAGGGTGCACCACAGATGCTGCCGCAGCGCCGCGCGCGAGTCGACGGGAGAGAGGGTGAGGCCGGAGCCAGGCACGGGCGGCTGTGCCCTTCTTCTGGCCGGCAGCGCTAGCTGCTGCTGCTCAATCCGGCTCATGGCCTGGAAATGGCAGGCGTCCGTACCTGCGTGAACTCGGGTTGGCGGTCAGCCCGCAGATCCTCGTCTCGGAAGCAGCGGGCAATCTGGAAGTAGCGGTCGAACCCAGCCGCCATCAGCAGCTGCTTGAACTATATGGTCGTGCAGTGGCCGCCAGCATATCGCGTAGTAATTAAGCGTGTGGAGCCGGTGGAGCCGGTGGAGCCAATGGTGCCGGCGGAGCCAGTGGAGCCGGTGATAGGAGGCGGGGCGTGCAACAAAGACGACGCCGTACGGCATTACCTGCTGGGGGCTCTGCGGGAGCGCATAGCAGGCACCCGGGCCAATCCGCGTTGGAACGAGAAACTCGCGCGCGCCCTCGGGTGTCGACTTGAACAGAACGGGCGTCTCAATATCCACAAACCCTACAGCAGCGGTCCGGATCCAGTGCTCTCTTCTGGCTCCCGAGGCACGGAGATTAGCTGGTGCCCGAGCGCGCATCGCGAGCGCTATAATGGCCATGCTTCCCACGCGCCCTTCTCGCGGCACAGCGGGCGCCGGTTGTCGGGTGCGCGGCGGCCTAAGGGATCCTCCTCTCAGCCAGCCAGCGCATTGTGAGAGGGCGGCGCCAGGTTGCCAGCCGGACTTGCAACCGCCACGCATTGCGGATTGCCAAGCTGCGACGAATGAAAATCAACCGCTCAGGGTATCGAGAGCGGGCTGGACCCCGGCAATCGGTACCGCGTCGTGCGTTGGGGCGCACGGTTCGCGAACGCCAGTGGCTGGCGCGGAGATTGCGCATGCACGCGTACGTACCGCTGTCGTGCATGAACCGGCGGACGGCCATGGTGGCCTGGGAGCGCATGCGGATGTTGCGCTGGAGCTCGGGCCGACGCAAATCGAGATACCGGTGCGCAAGCCTGGTGTCCTCGCCAGGCTACGCAGGGGGAGCGGTTAGTACGTCGTGGGGGTGGGGAGCGACTGGGCGGCCGAGGGCTGCGGTGCGGGAGGCGCGCTTACCAGGTTGGCAGTGGAGTGCGGGTTGAACGGCAGGGGCAGGGCACGGTTAAGGACCCGGACGTGGTCGACCAGGAGCTCGATCTCGCGAGATTCGCCCTTGCCGCGGGCGGCGCCATCGGGTCGGCGGACGACTGTGCCGCTGACTCCGACGAGCGTGTCGCTACCGAGCCGCTCCAGCAGCCGCTTCTGCTCGGCAAAGCCCGCCGTGCGGCTGTGCTCGGCCAGCAGCTGCATGGTGCCGTACGCATCGCGCAGCTGCACAAAGACCAGCGTGTCGGACAGCACGCGGATGTTCTGAGCCCAGCCGCAGAGGTCGACGCGCTGGCCGATGTGCTGAGCGCCGAGCTCGCTGCACGTGTGTGTGCGCATGCTGGTAGCGAGTGTGGCGTGTGCGGCTGCCTGGCTGCCTCCGCGGACTACAGTTGCCAGCAGCGACAGATGGCGAGCAGCCACTTAGCATGGCGCTGGCCGCCGCACCATGCGTGCCGTGCGCGCACAAGAGCGCCTCTTGGCGGCGGTCAGGCTGTCGCCTGCAGCGACTGCTCGGCGTGTATACATGCTGGCAGCATGCGCCGCCAGAGCCATATGCGCCGGGCCCAATATATGCATGCTGTTTAAACATTGTGCGCAGGCGGATGTGGGGGAGGCAATGTCTGCGCCATGTGAGCGGACCATGCCTCGGGTGGCATGCAGGATGCACGCACGACATGCGGTGGCGGGCGAGCATCCGGGTAGCCGTGCCGACCAGCGCACCATGGCGGTGCCGTGGTACGGGGCAGGTACGTGCACTGCCATACGGGGTATTGTTGCTGCGCTGTGCGCATCGCACATGTAATATTGCCCGCTTTGGAAGGCGGCGGCAGGGGCCAAGGGGCTGGCGGCGGTGTGGCAATCCCGGCGGGCCATGCATCACCCTCGTACCTTTTGCAGCGACGCACGCTTCCCGTGGCCATCGCGGCGCAGGCGGGCGCTTGCACAGACGGACCAGATGCTCCAACATTGCCAGCAGCGGATGAATGGCCTGGTAGACGGGCACGGCGCGGCGAGCAGTAGCCGAGGGGCGACTGGGCAAGCAAAGCAGCGTGTAGAGATGCGTGCAGACCCCCGAGCATCGGGTCGCCGCAGGATCGACGATGGGCGGCTTCCCGCGTTACCGCCAGAATTATGGACCGGCTGCCGGGTAGGTGGGCTCGAGCGCCGGCCCGCGCCATTGCCAAACCCGCCAACCGCCGCCGCCGACGCCGCGCGCCGACGCAAATCTCCATTCAACCACGGCGCAATCCTTTTCGCAACATGCAGTATGTATGCACATACGCCAGAGCAGTCTGGTGCGGACCTGCTGGTGCGCTGGCGGCATCACCACAACATACATGTACCAGGCCTGATTGTATTCGCCGACGACAGCTGCAAAGGGAACAAGCCATTCTAGACCTTGGAGGAAGGTGTGACAGGGAGTGGGGAATGATGCCGGAGGCGATACGAGTAGGATGCAGGCGCAGCATGACCCAGGAACATGTGCGTGGAGGGGGTGTTGCTGCTGTGAGGCAGAATTTGATCAGCCGTCAGCCGCTTCCAGTGTAGCCTGTCCGCTGGACCAGGCCCGCTGGCTGCTGTGGCTGCTGCGGCTGCTGCGGCTGCTGGTGTGGCGAAGCCAGGCCGGCCGGCGTCCAGTAGTGGTTGGCCATGTACGGCGGCGCCGGCATCCCGACCGACGACTGCTGGCTGCCGGCGGCGGCGGCGGCGGCGGCCAGGGCGGCCGATACCGACGCACCGGATCCTGACGGCGTGCCCGGCGTCGAGCCCTGCGGCTGGCCGTGGCCCGGGTGCGGCTGGTGCTGATGCGGCTGCTGCGGCTGGTGGTACGAGTAGTGGCTTTGCTGCGGCGCGCTGTACCCATGGTGGTAGCTGGCCAGGCTGGTGATGCTGGGCATTGATGCAGCGGCGGCCGCAACCGCGGCAGCTGCGGACATGCCGCCGCCCATCGAGCCTGGGTTGTGCTGAGGCGCGTGGGTCACGGCGCCCGCGATCGGCGAGTGGTGCTGCGACTGCACATTGCTACCCGGATACGAGGTGTAGCTCGGAACGGTCGTGTACTGCATGCCGCCGTTCGCTGCAGCGGCAGCAGCAGCAGCAGCAGCGGCGGCGGCATTGTGTGGCACCATGCCTGGCGCATATGCGCCGGCGGAGCTGCTCGACGCGGCGGCGACGGCCTGGGCCATGGCGGACTGGCCGTACTGGTACTGCAGATATGGCGGCGCATGGCTGACGCCAGCTGGCGAGCCCGAATCGTGCTGCTTGTGGTCGTCGACCAAGCCGGCGGGATGCACGTCGTGGACGCCAGCAACGCCCAGGGCCGAGACTGCAGCGGTGGCGGCGGCGGCGGCGGCAGCGGCGGCGGCAGCCGCGTGGTGGGAGCGCGGCTGTGACATGTAGGCGTTGGACTCTGTCGGAATGGGCAGCGGGATGCGGTCGCCAGGCTGGTCAGGCACGCTGAGACAGGCCTGAATCAGATTCTTGCCCTCGGCCTGGGTGACAATGGGCTGCAACTTGGGCGTGGTGAATGTGTAGACCAGGCCAGTCTCGGAGACGACCAGCAGCAGCACCTGGGTCCCAGTCAGCGTGCTGAGCTCGTACGCCTTCTTCATGATGCCGGCCTTGCGCTTGCTGAATGTGATGTGCCGCCGGCTCTTGTCCTCAATGTACTCGATTTTGATCTTGCGGCGGCCGGTGCGCGGCTTCTCGACGACTGTCGTCTCGTTGGCGCCGCGCGAGTTGTTTTCGGACTCGCCGGCCTCGGACTCCTCATCGTCGCGTGTGCGCTTGGTGGCGAGGGTCTGTGTGCGCGACTCGCTGCCCGACGAGAAGCGGGAGGTCTGGTCCGGATGCTGCGGCTGCTGGTGGTGGTGGTGGTGGTGGTGTTGGTCGAGTAGGAGGCTGCCAGCGGGGTCTGCTGGAGCTGCGTATGCAGAGCCAAGTCTGGTAGAGTCCTCCGATATGAAGGCCGAGTTCATTTTGAGCAGGCTGGTGGTAGGGGCGGGCAGGGGCTGCGGGGCGGCAGTCTCGGACGAGGTCGAGAGGTTGTCAGAGTATCCCAGGGACTTTGAGCTGTGTGCGTACATCAGGCACCGCGGCAGCGGCGGCGACGGCAGCGGTGGGTGCACGTGCGTAGGGCCGTGGACTCGGATGAGCTACTCGGGCGAGGGAGACGAGAGTGGGCGGTATTAGTCGGACAGAGGTGAGCAGAGCAGGGCGGGGCGGGGCAGGGCAGAGCAGGGCGCGTGTTCGGCTGCGCTCCGCACTGCGACCCGAGCAAAAAGTCAATATAAGAAGGCGGGCGGGGCCTGGTGGGAGCCAGGGCGATAACGGCCCCGGAGCGGTGGCAGGCGACACTGCCACACTGCATTGCAGCGCAGGGCTGCTATGCTGGCCGCCCTCTGGCGCTGCCCGGCCGCCCCCGCCGCCTGGCCGCACGTCGTGCGCGTGAATTGGTTAGGTGCAGCTGGGGGAGGGGCGTCGCGGCGCACAAGGGCGCAGTGGGCGGCGGGGGCGGCCGGCAATGACGCTGCGGGCGGCCGGCAAGGGCACTGCGGACGGCCGGCAAGGGCACTGCGGGACAATAGACAATGGCTCCCCACCCGGCAGCCACCCTTCGCCAGGGCCGGCGGGCGGGGCGGATGGATGGTAGCCTGGACAGACGGCCATAGCAGCCGGCGCAGGCAAGTTAACCGGAGAGTCGCGCCGGAGCGGACGATGCGTAATCGCTCACCTTTATATATCCGCTGGTGGATGCAGGTGCAGAAGAGGCGGCGGTGGCCGTCGAGACGGTACGCGGCCTGCCAAAGAGGGGGGCGTGTGGGTCCGGAATCCGGGGACGCGGTACGGGCGGCACGGGGCGGACACACCACACTCACGATGCGGCAGCGTCTGCGTGGGGAAGGCCGATCCCGAAGCCCAGAGGGTATTTGGTTACTGCTGATGGGGAGCGACGGCGCCTATGCCGGGGGCCGGGCGGTCAGCTGGCAGGCTCGCAAAGCTGATGGGCAGCTGGACCGTTTCTGGTAATGCAGGCAATAGCGAGAAAGGGTCGCTCCAGGCGGCGGCGCTGCTCGGGAAAGAGAGGATGAGGCAGACGAGACGGGTGCTGTGCGGCGAGAAAGTACCTTTTTGAGCAACGCGGGCCCCCGCGGTCACGGATTTATTCGGCTCCGGATGGCGCATCGCCTCCGCCGGCCGCTGCCTGCACGCCAAAATTTTTGCTTGGGCTCGCCCGCCCACTCATCGCCGGTGTCTGCTGCCGCGCCCCCCTGCTGACTGGCTGCCCGGCTGCCCAGCGCCGCAGCACATGTCTGCGGCCCGCCCCCGCAGGGCAGCCCACCCCCCACGAGCCCGCAGCGGCCCCCCCCCCATGCCGCCCGACGCATCGCCAGTGGCGGCGGAGCGCCCAGCCGGGCCTCACTGGCACGCCCCAGCCGCCGCAGACCGCCCTCGCCTAGATCTGCCCGCAACAGACCGCCCTGCCCGCCGCAGACCGCCCAGCCCGGCACTGCACACCGCTCTCCATGCCCAGCCCGGCACTGCCCGCCATCCTCCGCGGCCCGCCGGCGCAGGCCAATTGGCGCGCCGGCGGGCCGCCCTGGGCTGACGTTGGGGGTGCCGGCCGCCGGGATTCCAGCTGCGCCGCCCCCGCTGGGCCGTCGCCGCCACTGGGCCTCGCCTGGTACTGCCCGCCGTGCTGCTGCGACAAGTCTTCCCCGCGCGCGCGCGCCCGCCAGCTCGCGGGAAGGCATTCTTTCACGGCAAGCGTCAGACCCCAGCCTCTATTGCTTGCAGTCTCGGGCTCGCGTGCCATTGTCGCTGGCCGCGGTCCTCTGCACAGCCCGGCCATGCTTACAGCATGCACAGCGCCCCACATGGAGCGCCGCTGCCAGGGGAGACAATGACCCGTGCGGATCTTTGGCGCGCACGCAACAGGTGGCGCGTGGCCCCAGCCCCCAACATGACGCGCAACCGGCCCGGCCCGGCCAGGCAAGCGCTGGCAGCCCCGCCTGCCCGCCCACATGTGGTGGAGGTGGTGGTGGTGGTGGCTGAGGCTGCCGCGCCGACGTAACCTGCAGCTGTCCGACGAAAATCCCCACTGCATGCATGGCGCCCGGCACCCAAGCAATGCCAGGGACGGCGTCCGCACGCCGCCGTGCGCAGGCCTCGCGGCTGGCCGGCCCGCGGCTGGCCGGCACGCAGCGGCTCTGCCCATCAACAATCGCGAACGGCGGCTTGTGTTTGCTGTTTCCGCTCCTTGCTGGGAGGTGGCGCCTCCGCGCGCCTGCTGGTGCTGCGTACCTGGAAATACGCCCCGACCGCGGGCCGGTCCGCTGCTCCGGCAACACGACCGCCGCACCCGCGCCCGAATGCAGCGATAGCAACTACGCCCGCTGCCTTATGCGCTAATCAGCCCGGAACTGCACGCCCCCTACTGGGCGCCAAATGCACCCCCACACAACCAAAGCGAAGCGCCCCTGGCACCTGTGTCATCCCGACAAATGTCGCCCTTGTCGCCCTCGCCGTCCACCCCCCGGCACACAGTCCACGGGACGCGACGCGGGCGCGGATAATGGCGTCTGGGTGTTATTAATTGGCTCTTTTGCACGCGTGTCTCATTTCCGCCGCCGCCAGCCACCACACGTCGTCACCACGGCCAGGAGACCACTAGACCGCCCGAGCCGGCAACCCGAGTGCGAGTCGCGGCGCGGATCTGCTGCAGGTTGTGCCCAGCGCGATGGCTTATCGGGAGGTGCCAATGGCAGGTGCCCGCGTGTCGTTGTCGTCTTTGCGAGGCGCCCCCACACATGCACCAACGCCATTGTTTGCCGGCCGTCTGCAATTTTGGACAAGAGGTGACCGGCATAGGCGCGCGCCCATTGTCGCCCGGCTCGAGGCCGCCGCTCCCCGGTGGGGGACCGAGTCTGCTGAACGGGCGGTGTCTCTGCGGTCGTGTCGCCACCACGCATGTCGCTGAGCCGGGACGCGGCGTGGCTAGCGATATCGTCTGGCTGGCCCGCCAGTGCGCACGCGTCGCCGTAGCGAGGCAGACCGATTTCCACTCCTCCTACATATACACACATGCACTGGTGCGGATTCGCGCACGCGCGTCTATGCCCAATGCGTCTGCTCGCCAACAATGCCAAACTGTTGCTAGATTCGGCCCGGGTCGCTGTCGGGCCCGGGCTCGGCGCACGTCTGCGATCGCGGCCCACTGACACGCCACTCGGCTGGCTCGCTGAAACGCCATTCAGCTCGGTGCTCGGTAGAGGCGCCGGCTGCTAATGAATGGCGTGCCAAGCGAGTGCGACAAATCGGTGCATCGCCCCGAGCCAGCAAATGACACGTTGCGGCGAGGAAACAAACGGTGCGCAAAGCCGGCTATTGCGCCGATTTCCTAAAGGAGCAGGCCGGCCGCCATGCCTCTTGTGCACGCACCCCTCCAAGGCGCCGTGTCAGTCGCCCTTGCCGCGGCTCCGGCTGCATCCACTCGGCACTACAAGGATTGCCGTATTTACCGCTTGTCGTGCAAGTATGGCGCGGTTGGGCCTACCCGCACCGCGATGTCGCCATTCTCTTGCCTGCTATTCTCGCGGCGGCAATGCAGGCTGCCGATGCCACCACATTAGGGTGGCAATAATTGCAGAGAGCGCAGAGCCGCACATGGCTTAATTAGCACGCGCCTTGGCACCCATCCATGCACCGGGACGGCTTTGCCGCCCTCGCTTGTTGCGATGCGTCAGATCCACAGGCCAGGTCCACCCGGCTGCATGGCTGTGCACAACATGGCCCGTTGTGCTCTGTTTGGATAGAAATACGGGGCAGAGAAGCGCCGGTCTCGAGCGCAGACACAGCCCAGGCACTCTGCGGGCAGACAACACCAGCCTTGTCCCGCCCTGTCCTTTGTGCCGTTGCGCCCGGCCGCGTCCCCTGTGCCGTCGCCCGGCACAAACAAAGCCCGGCCGGCGCGCTTCCGATGCGCAGCCACCGCACCACCACACCACAATGCCCAGCGACCGCCGCCCCGCTTCCTCCATCCTGGCCAGCGTCGCGGCCTGCGGCGGGCTTCAGCTGATCGGCACGGCCACTAGGCGCCTGGCTAGCGGATTTGCCGATCGCCGCCAATCGGGGACACTGGCCATCAGATAGGGGGCAGGGCCTGGCCAGAAATCTGATGCTCCGGGCAGTGGGCGCCGGAACATCCGCGGAGGCCCAGCTGCGCTGCGCTGCCCGCCCCGGGGCTCGCAACAGGCCGACTGGCCAGCCGGGCGGACAGGGCCGCGCGTGCTGGCGTTGCAGCTGACACCACGTTCGGCGCACCGGGGCGCCTCGTCGCCGAACGTGGGTCCCCGTACCCCAGCCATAAACGGCGAGCGTGGGGCCGCTGGGCAGCCAGGCCTATCAGCCTCCCTAGTCACACCTGGTGCGCATGATAGGGGCCAATCCCTCGCACTTTCCGACGCCGCCTCGGGCGCTAGCGCACATCGTCGTCGCACCTGCACACGACCAGGGGGCAAACGAGACATGGCCGACCCACAGGAAGCGCGCCCTCCAGGCCGGCCACGCCCCTCGTCTCTCGCCTCGCCTTCTTCTGCTCTCAGTCCGGCCGCCGCTGCCGCCGTCTCTGACCGCCTTTCCGTGCCACTGCTGCCTTTTCGCCGGACCACCTCCTCCCGCAGTCCGCTCTCCACCCCACGGCCCCCCTCGCCGCCGCTCGCCGCCGAATTCGAGCTCGCGGCCGTGAATCCGCTGCCCGACGCCATGGCGGGCCGCTTCAGTAGCGGAAGCGACGCCATGGGCTCTCCGACGCTCGACCAGCCGCTCCTTGGCGGGGTCGTCCTCCACGCCCCCCTCAGCGACGAGCGCCCCGCGCTCGAAGACGCCGAAGCGCACCGCCGGATGCCATCCTCGCAACTAGACGAGCCCACAGAGCTTGAGGGCGCCTGGGGCCAGAACCAGCGGGGATACCAGATGCTGGCGCTTGTCTGTACGCTACTCATTTCAGGTAGGTCGCTCCGGACAGTCTGCTCCGTGTCTCTGCCTCGCCCTGCCACTCCAGGCTGGAACTCGGCCACCGCTACCGCTTGCTGTCCACCGGCGCGGCGCGCAGTAGCATACCCGCGCCTCGAACTTGTGGCCGTAGCACGGGCAGCGTCTGTGCGACGCGGGGCAGCCGCGGCCAAATGAAGCCCGCTGCCCCTTGGCGGTCCGTGTGACTGTACATGGAATGCAGGCCCCGCGGGAACGGGCATGCCGGGCGCGGCGATGGCATGTTGATTCAGCATCTGCATCTGCTGCATGTAGTCGGAAGCCATTACTCAGCGCATACGCTTGGCGCATTAAAGTCGACAATCAAAAAGGCAAGCCCAGTCTCGCTCCCGCCGCCGCCGTTGCCAGCCGCGCACCCTGCCGCCGCTTAGCTGATCTCCTGCGTGACAGTGGCCCGTCTGTAGGAGCTCGATATCACAAACGCGCAGTATGGCGCGCTCCAGTCAACTGTATCCGCTGTCAATACGGTGCTACCGATCCTCGGCGGCCTGTTTATCGACACGTTTGGCACCAGCTCTGGCTCGCTGATTGCAACGTTCCTGATAATGCTGGGCAACCTCATCATCTCCCTGTCGACCCACTCGCGCTCGTTCCCGACAATGGTGGCCGGGCGCATCCTCTACGGTCTGGGGTCGGGGTCGATCACTGTTGTCCAGGAGACCATCCTTGGGAGCTGGTTCAAGGGCAAGGGCCTGGCTGTCACCATTGGCATCCAGATCACAACATCCCGCATCGCGTCCTTCCTGTCCATGGGCACCGCCATCCCGATCGCTGACCGCTTTGGCTTCTATGGCGCCGCATTCTGGGCAAATCTCTTCGTGTGCGCCGTGTCGTTTGGTATCAATTTGGTCTACATCGCGGCGATGCGCCGCATCCACCGCGGCACGCCGCCGGCTATGCTCAGCAGGCTCCGAGCGCGGCACAGATTCAACCCACGCCTGGTGCTGTTCTTCTTTGGCATCTACTGGCTGGTTGTGTTCGAGTCGTTCACGCTGGGTGCCGGCTGGAACAGCTTCCTGCACATCAACAGCGAGCTGGTCAAGCTGCGCTTTGGCGTTAGCGACGCCGTCGCCGCATGGTCGGCCAGCGCGTCGCAGGTCATGCCCATCTTTCTGGTGCCACTCCTGGGCTGGTTCTTTGACGTGTTCGGTCTGCGCACCGACATGCTGGTCGCATCCACGGGCCTGTTTACCCTCTCGATGCTGCTTCTCGGCTTCACTCGGATCACCCCGCTGGTAGGGCTGGTCATATTCTCGGTGTCGCTTGCGCTCGGCCCGCTGGCAGAGATCACTGCAATCACGCTCATTCTGCCCAGCACCTCCCTCGGCACGGGCCTGGGCATATACAAGTCGGCTATGAACATTGGGTCCACCATTGTCGACATTGTCGTGGGTGTGCTGCAGGACCGCGGGTCGCGGACGCTGCAGGAGACCGAGCACAGCTACGACTACGTGATGGCCTTTTTCGTCGCCTGGGGCGCCCTGTCGACGCTTGGCGCCGGGGCCATCTTTCTGGTTGATCGCCTCCGGTGGAACAGCCTGCTGCGCAGCAACGCCAAGGAGCGGAAGGAGGCCTATCACGCGGTAAAGTCGAAGATCAATCGGCCCGCTATCTGTGCTAACGCACCGGACTGGCGCGACAACATCCCGCTCTGGAACTACATTCCGCTGGTGACGCTCGGGCTGTTGCTGGTCGTCAGCTGGGCCATGTTTGCCGCAAAGCTCGCCTAGTACGCGGCACATCCATGGCCGCGCCTGCATTGCCCTTCCCAGATACCCGTCCGTCGTCTTTGACCTGGAAGATGCCCTTTCTGTATACGTACATGTTCATCTTTAGCTGTTGCTGCATGCGCACCGCACATCTGCGTCCTATCTATTCCGCGCCCCTTCTCCTGCGACTACCGACTCGGCACTATCTGGCACTGCCTGGACTCTCACAACCATGCCTGAGCCGCGCCTGGGCCGCGCACAGCCAAAGTCGGCAGTCATTCATGCAGCGCGCCGTTACCCAAAACGGAGACTTGAGTGGCCTTTCAAAAGCGCAACACTAGTCTGTGTCCCCACCCGCCCCCAACCAGTCGGCGTCTCTACTGCGGCCATTGGCCGCCGGTGGCGCCATCGGCAACTCCGTCGCATCCCTCTGCTCCAGCCTGTCAGAGCCAGAGCGGCCCAGGCTGCACATGTAGACCGCGCGCGATGGCACACCCGCGTGGGCTGTTGAATTAGAGTGGCCGAGCCCCCCCCCCGCTAAATACTGGCTGCCTCCCCAGCTTCCCGGGCGCAACGCCTCCATTGTATCTTGTCTCCGCCCGCGTCCCTTGTCTCTCAGCCACGAGCCACGCCCCGTCCGGTCGGGTGCAACAGCCACAGCCGTCCCCGAGCACTTATCGCAGCTGCCGAGTGGCACTCCGCCAGCGCGACGCAATGAACGGCCTCTGGAAGAGGATTCGGTACGACAAAGCCGAAAATGATGGCGCCAGCCAGGCCTGGAGCTCGACTGGCAGCAGTCAGCCGCCGGACTCTGCCGGGATACCGCCCAACTCAACGCCCAAAAACATTGGCATTGTCTCCGCCACGGCCATGGGCATCAGCCTGATGATCGGGTCAGGCATCTTCTCGACGCCGGCGTCAGTGCTCCGGCTGGTCGGCACGCCGGCCATGGCGCTCATCCTGTGGGGCTTGGGCGCGGTCATCTCGTACGGCGGGGCCACGGCGTTTATAGAGTTGGGTCTGATGTACCGGCGCAACGGCGGCACCATGCGGTTTCTGGCGCATGCCTATCCAAAGCCAAAGCTGCTGCTGGCGTATCTGTTTTCCTGGGTGATGGTCGTATGCATCCGGCCCGGCGCCATCGCCGCGAACGGACCAGTTATCGGAAAGTACTGGCTTTACGCGGCCGGCATCGAGGGCGGCAGTGGCTGGCAGGCACGCGGTATTGGCTTTGGCTGCATCACACTCGTCACTGCAATCAACATCATATCGGCAAAGTGGTCGCTGCGGCTAATCAACCTGCTTACTGCGATCAAGATTGTTGTTATCCTCATAATTGTCATCACTGGCATTGTCGCCGCCGCCGGCGGCATCCATGTTGACAGCAACGACAACTGGTCGCGCGGGTTCCGGGGCACATCGAATGATGCACGCGCGTACGCGTCAGCGCTGACCAAAGTGTTTTGGGCATACGATGGCTTCACCAACCTTGTGTACTCGCTGGGCGAGCTCCGCCGGCCCGATCGGAACCTGCCTTGGTCGATTGGCGGGTCAGTCGTCATCGTGGGGTTTCTATACATCATGGCCAATGCGGCGTTCTTTATTGTTGTGCCCATCGACGTGGCAATCGGCTCCGAGGAGATCCTCGCTGCCGAGTTCACTTATCGCGTCTTTGGTCAAACGGTGGGTAAGGTTGTGCTGCCTGTCTTCATTGGACTCTCAGTGCTGGGCGCCATCTGTGCACAGACCTACGGCGTGTCCCGGCTTCTAGACTCGGCAAACGAGGTCGGCTTTGTGCCACACGGGCACAAGATCTGTGGGAACCACAAGCGCCTGGGGACCCCGGTGAACTCGCTCGCAATTGTCTACGTGCTGACCCTGGTCTACCTACTCGCTCCGCCGCCAGGCAAGGTCTTTGATCTGCTTGTCGATTTTGTCCAGTGGAGCACATGGCTGTTCTATGGCCTGGCAGCGGCTGGTGCAATCGTCCTCCGCTTCAAAAAACCCCATCATCAACTCCGGACCTTCCGGTCATTTCACCCGCTCAACGCCCTATTCATCGTCTTTTGCATCTACATCACCATCTTCCCCTTTGTCCCACCAAAGGGCGGTGACGGCGATGCACCATATCCGTTCTATCTCTCCCCGCTGCTCGGCCTGCTCACGACGCTTGCTGGCGTTGTGCCATGGTACTTTCGCATGGTGCGGTGGCCGCGAAAGACAGGCGTGGACCTTACTGCGTGGATCAACGACGAAGAGGCCGAGGACACACGGGATGTGGACAACGGCGGTGGACCAGGTGCCGAGAACGATGATGCTGGCAGCCATGTGAGCGCACGTGTGGGATATGTGGCTCGCTCAGCATCTGCAGATACCAATTCTACGTCGACGGGCAGGTTGATGGCTCCTGCATATGGCGCAGAAAAAGTGTAGATGCAGCGTTGTTCCTCTTTCTGTTGCAAACCAGAATTCACGATAGTCACTCAGATGTACGTAGCCGCCATCAAGGTGCTGGTGGACAGGCTAAATAGGAGGAAGGAGCTGAAAGCATAGCAGTAGCCTTTCCGGGAAAGCTACAAGCAGGGGGCAGCGGTTCCTAAAGCGTTATTGGCATAGGGTGGCGCAAGAGACGTGAATTGATAGCGGAGTTGTGCTACGAGTGTGCCAAACATGGGGGAAAGTAAATCCATTGCAGCGAAGCGCCCAACTACGGAATCGAATGAAGTCCAAGATAGACACGCCAAAGGATACATGGCCCGCATGGGCTCTACCCGAAACCCCTGCACCGTTTCACAATGAGGCGGCACCCGGACGAATCCGGTGGGCCTTCTTTCCCGACCGCAAGGGTGGCCTGGCCGGAGCGCCCTCCCGGCGGGCGAATCCACCCACAAGGGGCGGCGACAGGCACAGTTGGTGCCGACAAGGCTGATGGCGCGGGAGGCCGCTGACAAAAAGCGCGTATCAGTCAAGACAATGTCAGAACACGGCTGTGGAACGGAGCGCGGCGGCACGGCAACGACTGCGCAGCTGGAGGCACTGAGGCGGGAGTGCTCTGCGCTGCGGGGCGCCGCGCCCCACCCAAGGTGCCCGGAGGTGCCGGCCAAGGTCAGCGCGGCAACATGGGTGCGTGTGCATGCGCTGTTCCGCGAGCTACTGGCAGTGGCTGTGGGCTGCGCCGATGCCAGCAACACAGACGATGCTGACGTGGCGTGTGCCGAGGCGCTGACTGACCTCTGCGTGTTCGTGCGCAACGCAGCAGCGATGGGCCACGAAAACCAGGATGGCGCGGGCGACGCAGGCGTGGTGGACGATGCTGCGGCGACGGTGCTGCTGATGAGCCGGCGGGCAACGGCACGCGCCGGTGCGGTACGGGACAGCGCAGCACGCGCCACAGCGGCAGCGGGGCAGGCGCTGTCGAACGCGGTCACACAAAACCAGCGGCGACAGCAGGCGCTGCTGGATAGCGAGCTCGGCCGGGGCGCGGCCGAGGAGACGGCATACTGGTGGCTGCTCGGCGCGCACAGCGACGACGCGCGCACAGCGGGGCTCGTGCTGCTATTGAGCAGCGTGCGCGGGAATCGTGCGCTCTGCGGTGCGCTCTGCGCGGCTGACGCCGGGCTGGCCGTGGCACGGCGGGTGGGCGCGATGTTCGGCGAGAGCGCGGACGACGAGGCCGAGGAAAAGACGCTGCTGTATGCAGTGCTAAGCGAGCTCATTGCGCACGGCCAGCTTGGGGCGCTGCTGACGAGCGATCCACCGCTCGACGCGTTTGGGCTGCTGGATGCGCTCGCAGTGCACTGCCGCGAACATGCAGAGCCAGAGGCGCACGCTCGGCTGGTCGGCGCGGATCTGCTGCAAGCGCTTGTCGGGGTCCTGGCGAAGGCGCGGACGCTGCTGGCACATGCATGGGAGGGCACAGATGTCGTGGACATGGGCAATGTTGCCGCGGTACAACGCAGCATACAGTCAACGCTAGCAGCACTTGTGCTGATCACAGCGGACATGGAGTCGGTGCTGGCAGCGCGAGTCGTTGAGAGCGGCATGGTGCATGAGGCAGTCGCATTGCTGGGGCTCCTGAGCAGGTATCTGCCGCGGGTCGAGAAGATAGGTGGCGGTGGCAATGACAGCAGAAACGACACAGTTGCACACATGTTCATGTTCAAGCGCGAGCTGGTCCAGATCATCGGCCATGTGGCCCACCGGTGCCCAGCTGTACAGGATCTGGTGCGCGAGCTGGATGGGCTGGCGCTGGTGCTGGACCACGCGCGGATCGACGAGAACCACCCATTCATCCGGGAGTATGCAGTGGTCGCACTGCGAAGCCTGCTGGATGGTAATGCAGTCAGCCAGGCATACGTGGAGGATATGGAAGCAGTCGGAGTAATGCAAGACCCACAGCTGGCAAGCGTGGGCCTCCATACCAGGCTTGGTGCCAATGGGCGTCCAGTGGTCGAGCGCCGGCAGGCTGACTGAGCAAGGATCTGGCTGTGACAAGATCACTGCTGCTATCAAGTGATATGCTGACAGTGGGCTTGGGGGCATCCTTGGCTAAGCTGATGACATGACCAAGTCACAGGACCTTTGCAATGACACGCACTCTTTGGTTGTTGACATCAAGGCTGACATTGCCCTCAACAGAAAATTTGTCAAGCTACCCTCCTACTGTGACAACAAGGTGGGCCACTCATATCATGCTGTGGACCTCATCCAGCAGATTGCCGTAAAGGGGCAGGCACTGCTTTTAGAGTTGGCGTTTATTCTGTGTTTTGCAAAAGGTTGGCACCATGATTGAAGCAAGGTTCATGTCGGCATGTGGTGGCATTTGCATGGTCAGATGACAGTGTTTGCAGCAGCATGTGGTGGCATTTGCATGGGCCAGGATGCATCATTTGTGGCAGCTGAGATGTGCTGCTTGCACCAGCCCAGCCGTGTTGTTGGCAGTGGTAGTTTGCATCAGCAGGGGAAAGCGACATTGGGGTGGATGTTATACGGGAAAAGTGTCCCTGTTGAGAGTCAAAACTAAACTGAAGAACTAAAACAGAAGAGAAGGGGGTGGAACCCGGGCCGCCCCTAAATACTCCCAGCATGGGAGGTGCTGACAATGTGCACCCAATGGAGGCTGCAGGAACCACTCAACATGGGGGGTGCAGGAAATCACACAACAGTGGAGGTGGTTGCAGGCCTGATACACGACTCTTTAGTGCCATTGGCATCTTTCATAGCCATTAATTCCGCCTGTGCTTGTCTCACAAACAGACTGTGTGCACACTTTGGCCATGCTCACAAGAGAAAGCTATAGTTCTCCTGCCATGGTATCTCCTGCACCACTGGGAATTGACTGCTCCACCTGCTCCTCAACCCAGAAGAGCCATGCTGTAGCTCGCCAGCAAGAGACATGGGAGAAGCAGCAACCACCTTGCCTGGACATGGATGTCAAGATGGCCAGAGAGGGGAGTGGGTGCCAGCCAGGTGGCATGCCAGGAGCACTGCTCACCCATGCTGCAGCTGGCAGAACAACTGCTGAAGGGAGCACCCTCCTGTATCTGTGCACGCAGATGGACATTGACCCACCAGCAAGCAGCCACCCAGAAGCACTGCAACCAGAGGCCCCACCTCGCACACGCTCAACTAACAAGAAGACCCACCATCTGCGACAGAGTGAAATGCT